>VNJS01003876.1:0-15536 GCA_008042575.1 Drosophila watanabei | reverse complement strand
AAACACATGTTTAACTCGCTACCTAAAAAACATCCTTGAATACATGAATATAGGATTTAAAATAGATTTTCCCCTCGCTGAAGAGAGAAATTGAGAGAAAGAAAAGAGAGTTTAGCAGAGATTTTCTCCAATACAATTAAAGGGAGTAAATATATAAAACATCTTTATTTATAATTAAATAAAATATAGTTTATAGGTATGTATAAATATTTTGCAATTGAACCATTCGAAATTTAAAAATCGATTTAAATAGTATTTTTATGCAAATAAAACATTATAATTATTAAAACAACAATTAACAACTCAACAACAAACATTATGTAGGAAAAATAAGGATAGCCATCTAGGGCTAATAATGGTTTAAATGTTAGCTCAATGTCTTTTTTTGTTTTTGTAAATGCATAGGAAAACTGCAGCCATATCCGAAAAATATTTGAATCCTGAAGCACACTTTTTTCTACCGGAGACATACTTTACATTACACGACTTATAACATTATTTTACATTTTTTCCACAAGAGGGCGAGAATCCCGGGAGAGGCCGATGTTAAGTGTACACTGAGGAGAAATCCATAGTATGCATGAATTTCCTGATTGTACTATAAAATCAAAGGGTAAAATACCTTTGTTGTAGCTACTGTAAGCTGTAGTTGCATCATTCAATATTATCAGGTGGTGGACGATGTAAATCCATTTAGAGCTAGTAGGAAATCATGCCAGGGTCTCAACAACCAATATCATGTCTCTTGGATATCTGTTTTAACCCCACCCAAGTACATGTGTATGAAAATTGTATCCTACTCTCACCTGCCTATGCGACACACAACCTGACAACCTTGCCTTTCTAGATATTTTACACCCTCACACACACACACACACACACACAGCTATATATAAACCAAAGCTCAGAGTCACACACGCCAAGGCGGAGAGCCGAGTGCAGAAAGAGGAACAGGCACGTCGCACCATTAAGCCCAGGAAACAGCGCTCCGATGCTATCCTGATCAAGTGCAGCGAAGGGTCCTACGCAGACATGCTGAGGATTGTCAAGACGGAGCCCTCACTCTAAGGACTCAAGGAAGGCGTGCAGGGCCTGCGAAGGACTGCTAATGGTGGACTCCTTCTACGGATGTAGAAGCCCCGCGACCCATCCACGCAGCAACTGCAAGCGGCCTTAAAGACTGCTATCTCCGGCAAGGCGGAGGTGACAGTCATGCAGGAGACGGTCCAGGTGGAGATCCGTGATCTCGACGACCTGACCAGCGGGGAGGAGGTCACGATTGCGCTATTTGCGGGAGAGGACTGCGACATCCCAGGCGACGCTGCGCCCAGGATGCGGAAAGCGTTCGGAGGTACGCAAATTGCGACGGTAAGCCTGAGACCCGAGCACGCGCGGAGACTGCTCGAAAAGGGCAAAATCCGAATTGGATGGGTAGTCTGCCGCATCCGAGAGAAAGTGGAGCCGAGGCGTTGTTTAAATGCATCGGCTTCGGACACACCTCGGCAAGATGCCGCGCTTCTGAAGCCACGGCCAAAGCCACACAGGAAGCATGCTTCAAATGTGGAGGCACCGGCCACAAGCACAATATTTACCAAGGCAAGCCCAGGTGCATTCTATGCACGCGAGGTGGCAAGACCGCGAGAGACGCAGAGCACGCGACCCTGAGCAGGAACTGCCCCGAGTACGCGAAGGCCATCAAAAGCATCAACAATGGTTAAGGTTCTCCAACTTAACCTTAACCACTGTAGATCAGCCCAGGATCTACTCTTGCAGACGGCCAATGAGCAGAACATTGACGTCACCATCCTGAGCGAGCCATACCGACCAAAACCCGAAGGAGTCTGGCAGCAAAGCGGCTATGGCGGCGCAGCCATATGGAGCTGCGGGCAGCCCCCGGGCCACCTAGCGCAGAGGACGTCGAGACCTGGCTACGCCAGGGCTAAGCTCCAAGCAACAACTATATATAGTTGCTACTTAGCCCCGAGCTTGCCCATCGACGAGTTCAGGGAGATAGTGCAAGAGATCGCTCAAGATGCTCGCGGACGGTCCCCAGTGATAATCGCTGGAGACTTTAATGCATGGTCCACAGCCTGGGGAAGCACGAGTACGACCCTTGACGCCCTGTCCACCATGGATGTCTGCCTACTGAACGATGGAAGGAAATGCACCTACAGCAAGGCAGGACGTGAGTCATTTATTGACCTGACCTTCGCCAGTCCGGAGCTTACCAGAAACAGCTACTGGGAAGTCACCCAGCTGCTCACCTATAGCGACCATGCTGCAATATTCTTCCACACGAGGCAGAGTCAGCCACACCAAACCAGTCGGGAAACTGCCTACAGAGTACACACTCTAAACACTGAGGTACTCCTAAGCTGCATGAATGCCAATACCATCACAGGCGAGGCAAACACCTGCGCGGATGCAATGTCCGACAGGATCAAGGCAGCCTGCGACGCGGCAATGGAGAAATCCACAAAAGGAGGAGGAAGGCGGCCAGTCCCCTGGTGGAACCAGGAAATAGCCTTAGCCAGCTGTCTGCTGCAAGGCGGAGATGCCAAAGAAGCCGAGGACGCACCACGCAGGAGCTGTACGAGTCCCGATACAGAGAGAGGAAAAAGGCCCTCAAGGTGGCGATCAGGGCAAGCAAGCACAAGTGCTTTCAGGAGCTTTGCGATGCGGCTGACCAAGAACCGTTTGGCTCAGCCTACAAAATGGTTACGAGAAAGCTGACCAGACAGCCGACTCCAACCCTCCAGCAGCAGTTGGGAACAATAGTCGCCACGCTGTTCCCGTCACAGCCGCCTGTAAGACTACCCAGCGTGTCTGTGGACGAACCGATCCCCACCTGCGAAGAGGAAGTCCTTAGCGCGCTGACAAGCTGCAAAGCATCCAAGGCCCCCAGACCAGATGGCATTCCCAATGCAGCTCTGCATGCCATCGTGAAGGCCTACCCGAAGCTATTTGTGCAGCTGTACAACATATGCATCGCGGATCAGACCTTCCCAAGAGCCTGGAAGCAGCAAAGACTTGTGCTCATACCGAAGCCTGGCAAGCTGAACGATGACCCGTCCTCATTTCGGCCCCTATGCATGCTGAATACGATTGGCAAAGTATTCGAGCGCATCATAGGCAACAGACTTGAAAGGGAAATCGAGGAGCGCGGAGCCCTTTCAACCCACCAGCACGGCTTCCGCAAGAAGCGAAGCACCATTGACGCGATCCGCGAGGTAACACAGATTGCAGAAAATGCCATTGAAGGCGAAAGATGGCGGGGTGGCTCCAAGAAATACTGCCTCGTATGCACCTTGGATGTCAAAAACGCCTTCAATTCTGCAAATTGGAGCCTAATCCTGCAAGCACTCCAGCGTGGCGGCATATCTGGCTATCTTATCCAGCTGATTGCCGACTACTTCAAGGATCGCGTCCTGCTTTACAGCTCCGACGCCGGAAACCAGAGGCATCACGTGACAGGAGGCGTACCTCAAGGCTCAGTCCTCGGGCCACTGCTTTGGAACGTCATGTATGACGAGATACTGAGGCTGCCACTACCTGAAGGCTGCTCCGTAGTCGGTTTTGCAGACGACATCGCTCTGGTCACGGTGGAGAAACATCTACCCGACGTCTCTACCAAATGCAGCCATGCGATAGACATTCTGATGTCATGGTTAGCAGACAACGGTCTCTCCCTCGCCGAGCAGAAAACGGAGGCCGTACTAATAAGCAGCCGAAAGGTCGTCGAGAAGGTAAACTTCCGGGTCGGCTCGACCACCATCGAGTCCAGCCCGACGGTTAAGTACCTTGGGGTTCTGGTCGATCACAGGCTCAACTACAAGTACCACCTGGAGTACGCAGCGGCCAAGGCTTCCAAGGCCACTGCCGCCATCTCAAGAATGATGGCCAACACGCGCGGTCCTGAGCAGCACAGCAGAAGGTTGATATCAACAGTGGTGACGTCAACCTTACACTACGCCGCACCGATATGGGCAGACGCCATGCTGGTGGCGAGTTACAGCCGCCATTGCAGGACGATGTATAGACGCTGCGAGCTACGCATCTCCAGCTGCTTCTGCACGGTCTCAGAAGAAGCTGCGCTGGTGGTAGCCGGATCGATCGCTATCGACCTGCTGGCAGCAGACCGTAGGACCGGCAACTCGGGCAGCAGAATCCAGAGGAGCACCACTGTCGCAAGGTGGCAAGCGAGATGGGACAACGCGAGCACTGGACGTTGGACACATCGGCTTATCCCCGATCTGGACCAGTGGATAAACAGACGTCACGGGCAAGTAGATTTCTACACAACGCAGCTGATTACGGGCCACGGATGCTTCAAAGCGTATCTACCCGACGCACTGATGCTGTCAGATGAGCGGCAACCTGACCGCCAGCCACCCTCGCGAAGTATAGCTTCGCGGCAGTCCCGCGGGAGTGGACTCTTCTCTTTCTACAAACCTCTATTGTTCCTTTATTTATTGTTATATTGAATTCTCTCATCTCTGAATAAAAAAAAAATTAAAATAAAATAACAAGTACGGCGGTTCTATTCCTGCTTACCGATGGTGCGTAGAAAAGACTGTCTTTAGAGGACTTTAGTCCGGCAACGGCATTGCCCAAGGCAATCCATGGCTCTTGGATCACAGCTATGTCGGCGAACCCTTGCTCCATGGCTATGAGGAGTTCCTCCAGGGCGACCTTACTTTTATTGAGATTGAGCTGCAGCACCATCAGCTTCACGGGTACCTTGCTCACCTTCCGACGGGTTGACTGTCAGATCTCCGTTCCCCACCATCAGAGTTTCGTTCAGCGTTATACCCGGGGCGGTATGGTGTCTAGACCTAAGTCCTTCTCAACCTCGCCTGCCTGCAGGGTGGGTTTAAGGTGAAGGTAGACGCTACCCATACTCCACGTTATCTTCCCGTATTTGGAATATAAGATGTCCTCAGCCTTCTTCTTGATCTGGAGTACCTTTTAGTCTACGGTGGGTATGTCGGGGTTCTGTCGCCGTAGCAACTTCAGCGCCCGGTCCCATTGGATCGCAATGGGAAAGAGTACCTTTGCCTTCGGTATGGATGGGATTAATTTAGGATTTTGACCCCATTCAGCCACCCCGCACCATCGAATATGGACATGGGGGCTTTGGAATCTTCTTCTGACCTTTTTGTCACCTCGCTAGCCTTCAGCTCCTTTTTGAGCGGCTTCTTCATTTTGGGTGTGGGGGCTGCCTGCTCGGGCCGCTTACTCGCCGTTGCACCTCTAGAGGCACTCTCAGCGGATCGCTGCATTTTGCTGGCAAGCATCTCCTCCACCTTGTAGGCGAATCCGCCTGTAGACGCCATGTGGGGAAGTTTGGCGTAGTAAAGTCGGCCCTCTTCGATCCTTTGCTCGGCCCAGGCTAGTTTTGCCTTCTCCTCTTGAGAGAGGGTTGCCTTGCTCCGAAGCCGGCTCTGGATCTCAAGGGCTGCCTTATAGTTCGCCTTAGTTTTCATCCCCTCGCATGACCGTTTCGGCCCGTCCCTGTGCGGGGAGCTGACGCTCTCTTTCCCCACTTTCGAGAGCTGCACGCTGTGCAGGTCCGAGTCTGTATCGACAACGGCACCCGAGCGGCATAGCTGTAGCACTACAACTAGCCTGACCTGCTCTTGTCATGCTAGAGGTGTGACCGCTGACAACACGCCGTTTCCGTCGGTGGCAGCAGACACGCTTCGATGTTATTTTAATATTGTTTTGTAATTGTTTTTTAAATTGAAATTAAAACCACAATGAATTTGCCTACGAATCTCTCTGTTAAATAGCTACTAACTGAAAGCGTGTGTAGCTAACAACCGTTTAAGCTTACTCAAAAGAATGTTTAAATAACGCTAGTTGGAGGCTCATAAAAACAATGTTGCGCATTTGCAACACC
The DNA here is from genome assembly GCA_008042575.1 of Drosophila watanabei. Lineage (NCBI taxonomy): Eukaryota > Metazoa > Arthropoda > Insecta > Diptera > Drosophilidae > Drosophila > Drosophila watanabei. Next base: position 9,634 of record VNJS01003876.1, on the reverse strand, counting down.
GGGCATGACAGGGATAATAATCTATCCATATGTAGTATAATTTTAATTACTGTCGAATTCATGTTATTTGTACCATTTCAATTTTTTTTTTCTTTCTTTTCCCAATCATTCCTATAGCAGCTATATGTATGATACAGTCGTCCGATCCGACTCGTGCCGTCTTATAGAGTAGCGAGAGTATATTCTTCTATTAACTACAAGGCCGTGGCTCGATTTGCTAAAACTGCTCAGACTGTTATCTTTTTTGGGACGTGTCAGCAAGTCGTCCTCGCGTCGTCGTTGTTGACGTCTTAAAAAAAATGACACCGAAATTCAACGTTTGCAACAAAAACAACATGCATTTGGCCCTCTCACACCAAACTCACAACGGTGTTTTTTTTTTTTTTTTTGTTTGTCAAGACAATCTGCTTTTTCTGACAAAAAGTCCAGATATACCAATTAAATGAATATGAATGTAATTCATATTATATTAGATAGGGATAGATTATTATTGATCCAATTGCAATCTGCAAGGGTTTTAAAACTTCGTCCGAAGTTAACTTCCTTTCTTTGCCAAATAAGATAATCAATTATTTAAACGGCATTTTATATATGTACTGGACAATGTGCTCAATGTACTCAATCGCCTTCATACAGGGTAGAAAACTGAAAAAGTCGGTTTTTTTCTAAAAAAAAAAAAAAAAAACAAAAAAAAAACAATTTTTTTAAAAACATTTTTAAAGTTTTTAATTTTTTATTGCTTTGACAAAAAAAAAAAATAATGAAAAAAAAATGTTTCTTGAATTTATAAAAAAAAAACTTCGGCACGCCTATACAGTCGAATCCCGATAATTCGTACCCCGGTAAATCGAAAATCGCGATAATTCGTAAAAAGTTCTGTTCCCTTGAGAAAAACTCATTAATTCGTAAAAATTCCATACATTTTGGTCCCCTCGTTAATTCGTGGTATTTGGCGCAACGCAAAGAATATTAACCCTCTTATAAATCGTAATTATGTTTCGTAACCTCTTATAAATCGTAATGCGATGCGAAATTTTATGTAGTTAAAGAACCGTTAGATTTTGCAGACAGCTATGCCGCCTTTTGTGTTTCTCTCGCTGTTTTCGTTTAGTTTGCTGATTTTTTTCGGAGAGTAATAGTCCCATTCCACTGGTACATATTTAAATGTAAAAATATCAGTTGATTCCATTGCTACATTTACATTATTCGACGACATGTGAATTGACTTTGTTTATTTGAAGTCTGACGTGTAAAATAAAAATAAATTGAATATTGAACAAAATAAGTGAGATTGCTGAAAATAGCCATTATCGGCGGTGTGCTGCCAAAATACTGGCCGTTTTGAAAGACGAGAAAGAGGTGCTCACGAAGATATACAATGGCGATCGCTTGCCATTGCCACCACAGCTTTATAAAAGGCAACGCCAATTCCCGTTACCTCCATAATGAATACTGCATTTATACTGGATTACAAAGTCGCGATGGTCGTTTCCGGGAACAAGACGTACCAGAAAATGTGGATGCCTTCTTTAAAAAGAGCTTTCGCGTAATGGAGAGCATTTCACTACGTTTGTGGACGGATTTCAGGTGCTCAAGAAAAAAGGACACCAATTTCAAGAACGCCTCTCATTGTATTAGTGTATTTTTAGTGGCTTGTGCACTCTTTAATGCAGTACCGCACAGTTTAAAGGCTTTTTGGAGTGTCCTCGATTTTACACGAGTATATAAAAGAAAACTTTAAGAAATTAAATTTCGTATTTATTTTATTTTTAATCATTTTGGGAGTACTTTTATGGTTGGGATATGTGGCTAATCTGCGCCAATCGAATCGTGTTAATATTTTCTGGCCATCGAAAAATAGTGAACTATGATTCGGATGCAAGGCATACATTTTGTTATGCCATAAATCACGGAGCGTTGCATTATGCTGTGGCTGAGCTAGTTTTTATTATTATTTTTGCAAAAACAGTTCATAAAGTCATAACCAAGAAGGGTAAGAGAAGGCCCCTTCGAAATTTCTTATAAAATGGGTCATTTTTTGGCTATTTCGTCAAAAAACTAAATAAATATTCGGGGCGAATGGCAAATGTATGGGTCATATATTTTAAATGACCTCATTTTATTTGTATGAAAATATACGGAACATATCCGAGAATGTTGAATGTAGCAGTGGAACAACCCCATAACATCGTTCTGTGAAAATGTCACGAAAACGTACGCATAAGACGTTAATTTAATTGTTTAATTTTCTTTTATTATAATTTTATGTTATTGTTTAATTTTCCTTTAATTTGAAAAACGTACAAATGAATGTACATACTTATAATGTTTGTTTAATTTTAATAAAGTTAAATACATATGTAAACATGATGTGAAATGTAAAAACCCCGTTTATTCGACTTTTTCATTATTGAGCCCCGTTAAATAGAAATCTCGATAAATCGAATTCCCGTCTAATTCGTAAAAAAAGTGATATAGTGATCCCCTTGCCATTTCGAATTATCGGGACTCGACTGTATACCCTTGCAGATTGCACTTAGGGAACTATCTAAAATAAGAATAAAATATATAAATGGAAAAAACTACACAAAATGTCGTTTTTCATATACGTATTATATTAGTTTTACATTTACTGGTTAGAATTTTCTTCTACGCTTCGATCGTTCCTATGGCCGCTATATGCTATAGTCGTCTGATCTTCATAAGATTAAAACCAAAATTCTAAAATATTACAAAGTGCTCATATCTCACAGTAGATGAAGATATCTTGTAAAACGGCGCTCTAATTTTTTTTTGTCCCGGTTGTTCCTATGACAGCTATATGATAAAGTCGTCTGATTTTTATAAAATTATTCTTTGCCAGTTTTGAACATAGTTTTATCTACTTTGAAATACAAGCATTTTATATTATTTGAGAATGTTGCTTCTAATTTTAAAAAAGTCGGACGACTTTATCGTATAGCTGCCATAGAAACGGTTGGTAAATGCCGGGAAAACGTTAAACTCTACATGTAGAAAAATAATGTAAAACTAAAAATAATATATATTATAAAATAATCTGCAAGGGTATACAAACATCAACATACAAATATCTCTCCTACTTCTATTTTTGTTTTTTTTTTTTTTTTTTTGGTATAATTTGGTATTTTTATCTTGAGTAGTTTTGGGTTTTTTTCTTTTGGTCAAAAAAAGATCTACAAAGGTGGTAGTGTGGTCGCCGGCTTTCGCTAGCTTTAGAAGTTATAAATTACGTTAGCCAGACGAAATCAAAAGAAACAAGAAAGAAAGCAAACTTCGACACGAATTTTATATACCCTAGCAGATTCCAATTTTATAAATTATAATCTATCCCTCTTTAATATAATATGAATTACTTTCATATTCATTTGATGTTACAGTTTCACAATTTTTTACGTTTTGTACATGTAAACATGAACACACATTTACCGATCGTTTGTATGGCAGCTATATGATAGAGTCGTCCGATAAAATTTTATCCGAAAATCTAAAATAAAATATATAAAGGTCATAACTGAGAGCTGGTCAATTTATGTTTAAAAACAGTGAAGTTATAATTTTTTTTTCCAAAAATTTACGGAGCATTTGTATGGCAGCTATATGATATAGTCGTCCGATCCGGCCCGTTTCGACTTTTGTACGAGTGAAAGTATAAACTATCTGCAACGTTTCATTCAGATAGCTTCAAAACTGAGAGACTAGTTTGCGTAGAAACGGACAGATGGACAGACGGACATGGCTAGATCGACTCGGCTGTTGATGCTGATCAAGAATATATATACCTTATAGGGTCGGAGATGACTCCTTCCCTGCGTTGCAATTTTTCTTGCAGAATTATCTTGCATTAGTTTGTTAGTAAGCGGTATTTTACAGTCGAGCAGAACAGAATTAAGCTGGATTACTTTTATAAAAAAAAAAGTTAAATTAAAATGATACTTACATATCTATGAGAATTTCCAGTAGTTCCAGTAATTTAACGAGCATTTCCGGCAAGAAAGTTTCAAAATATATTTGATCAATTCTAATTTTATTTCTCTGCTGAATTTTACAACTTAACCCATTTTTTATAAACCCAAGTATTTGTTGGGTACAAATACATTTTGCATTTATTAATGACTTGCTGAAAGTGTTCATAAGTATCATATCATACAAGAAATCATGTTTTTGGTTACTCACCTTAGTGCAATTTTTAGAAATTCAATAAGATTGAAAATTCTTTGAAAAACTATTTGCGGTCTATCAAAAGGATCTTTTTTTACTTCGTATGTAAAATGTTCAAAAGAATGAACGATAAAAGAACTGCCAAAAGTTTCCTCTGTATTATTAAATTGGCTGTTTATGAAATAATGTAGGGTTTTTAGCAGAGATAATTGGTAATCTCTCCATAAAGTCGCACCTTTACTTTTTCCACTGCTTGAATTACCTGGAATATTCTTTAACAAAATCCAACATTCACCGGATTGTTGCACGATATCGGAATTACTATTGTCTAATAAAGATATTAACAACTTTTCAATTGAAGTTATTCCAGTTTTAATCGATTTAGGGTAATATTTGAGGCATCGTTTAACTGTCAGTAAGACAGAAACAGTGTAATTATTGTTTTCATCTATTCCATTTTGGGGTAACATGTCAAATATCTTAGGTAAATAAGTGGATGCAAATGTTTTTGATAAATTAACATCGGATTGCATTTTCAAAATTAGAAGTGCTGAAAATAATTTATAAAAATATTGAGAATTAATTATATTTTGATAAAACATAAAAAAATAAATTTTGATATAAGTCTGTTAATACAAAAAAAAAAGCGAAGCTTTAGTTTTAATAACCGGTACACCGTTGTTCATGCCAGAAAGCGGCACCCTGCACCGAAAGTGTATTGTCATTATTCCAAACTCCATAGCCATCGCTCGACCGCTCCTCGGTATACCCGATTTTCACCAGCGGCTAGATGAGCATAGGGTCGGCTATTTTTTATGTTTTTAGTTTTCTAAAGACGTGCTCCGAATCACATCAGGTGGGCAGAGGTATGGATAGGTATCTTCAGATATTATTAGAATTTAAATCTAAGAACATTTTAGCATGTAATAAAAAATTAAATTCATTATACAAGGAACATAAAAAGCGAAATTCGTTTTGCAAGTTTTAAGAGCAATAGGCAAGAACATTACACCGTGGTCCGCCAATCCTTCAGGAAGCGCAAGCCTAAAAGGCGCAGTCTGTCGATGTATGAAGAAAGGCGGCGATGTGGATCCCAGATTAAACCCCGTAAACCAATAAATGGAATTTCTTCAGTACCGATTCAATAAGGTCTTAAGGTGACCATGCGCACGAACAATATTTGAGAATACGACGAACAAGAGAAATATAAAGTAGTTTTGTTTGACAAATATGTTGCGATCCAATTAACCAGCAGAGCGGGAAAACCCAGAAGTAAAAGTTTTTCCAACAGTAGCTTGTGGTTCACCGAATTAAAAGCTTGAAAATAACGTAAATTTGGTTGTTGTTTTTGAAAGCGTTTCTAATAACGGCACAAAACTTGAGAAGGTTTGTGGAAGTAGATCTATGTTCCGTAAAGCCATGCTGTGAAGGGGACATTATTGATCCGCATTCGTGCTAAAGCTGGGAAGTAATTAAGACTTCAAATAACTTGGGGATTGCACTTAGATTTTAAAAAGGTTTGACTAGAGTTATCTCCAGTGTGGGATGATAACCATTTTTAGGGCAGGGAGGGTCAATTCTTGATACATAAGTATTGGCAAACGCAGACGCAAAAATAATATCAAAGCTATTATCACAACAGGAGAGTCAGGGGAGGGTATCTCATACATACAAGGCAGATTAAAATCACCAAAGACAATAATATGGACATTATCATCGAGATTCGAATAACCGCTCTGGATTAGGGATAAATTCTGTATATATTCACAAGTATCAGACCGAGGAGGGATGCATGAATTTGAACAAACAAAAACAAAACAAAACAAATTACTCGTGAACTTAAATACGAACTGCAAACTCCTAAGTGCTATCCATGTCGGTTATCGTTACCAAATTAGAAACTAAATCAGCAGCGATAAGAACACCGCCGCCTATGCGACGCAGTTAAGCCAGTTTCCGTAAAACGCGTAAATGACTTAATTTCCCTAGTAGACTACAAACATTCCCATAGTGTAGGAAAAAAGAATCGCTCAGTTTTTTGGAGTTTTTTAAGGGAGTTTGAGGCCCACGAACCTGAGGATTACCTTTGTTCACGAATTCATGATCAATGGCGTGTTCAGGCCATACTGAAGTGGCTAGCATCCTGGCCAATAAGCATCGGAAAGTACACTTTTAAACGGAGATATTACGTCTTGGCTTAAAATTGAACTTTGAGAATTTTTTCCATGAAAACAATTTTATTTAAATATGTTTTATTTAATTTTCGTCTTTATTTTTATATATTTGCTCGAATAAGAAAAAAAAATTATTTAACATGTTGTTTCTTAAATTTTTAGATTTATTTTTTATACCCTTGCAGGGTATAATAATTTCTGTTAGAAGTTTGCAACGCAGTGACGGAGTCATCTCCGACCCTATAAAGTTTATATATTCTTGATCAGCATCAAATGTCGAGTCGATCTAGCCATGTCCGTCCGTTTCTACGCAAACTAGTCCCTCAGTTTTGAAGCTATCTGATCGAAACTTTGCAGACAGTCTTCTATATACTCATATCATCATATCATATAGCTGTCATACAAACGATCCGTAAATTGGTTGAAAATAAATTATAACTTCCCTGTTTTTTAACATATCTTGATCAACTCTCGGTTATAAGCTATATATATTATTCTAGATTTTCGGAATTCATTTTATAAAGATCGGACTACTATATCATATAGCTGCCATAGGATCGGAAGGGAAATTTTTAGAAAAAAATTATAACTTTGCCAGTTTTCAACATAACTTATTTCTTTTTTTTTAGATACAAGCATTCTATATTATTTCAGAATTAGTTTTTAAATTTCATCAAAATCGGACGACGTTATCATATAGCTGTCATACAAACGAACGGTAATTGTGGAGGTAAATTACATTTTACTTTATGTAGCGCTTGCTCGACTAAAGATACTTTCATAGCGCCATCTGTTGGTCGTTCGAAGGTTGAGTTGCGGCGTTGCCACTGCAGCAAGATAGGGTAGCAATGACATAGTCGAATAGATGGGAGAGAGCAACAGTGGCTATTGTCAACTGTCTCCATTTCATCCACTTTGGTGGCCGAAGCAGCAAGTTATATTTTTTGTGTCCGAACCAGCTTAATAAAAGTTAAATTCAAGGAAAAAATTTGCTTGCGAGTGCCATAAGTGCTAAAGGAAAGAATATTATTTTTATTAACCGCGAGACGCAATCTGAAGGTGAGCGGAATGAGAGGAACACCCAGGCAGAGGAATATATTTTTGGAAATTTTATAGGCAGCAGCGCTGGTACCGCTTGACGACCCCAGGGAGGAGATGGGCAGGCTGGAACAAAGAGAGCAACGGCGGCGCATCGAGCTTTAATAATCAGCGAAGGGTCGAAAGCAAGCAGATTTTCCGAACGAGCGGCACCCCCACCACCCTGCGCAGCAGCGCTTTAGGAGGGAAATTATCATTTAGGTAGTCACTGCGAGAAAGTAAAGCCCTGGTAATCGAACCTAACCTTTGCCCCCTTTGAGAATGGTCATAAGGCGGAGAATATAAAACCGCGAGCGAGCTTCCCGCAGCATAAATCTGGCGATGTCGCCGCCGCGGAACGCCCAGGCTGATGCCTCGCAGAGTTTTTAGGCATAAGTTTGTCGGGTAGATATATCCTAAAAGAAGAAGGAAATTCCCGCGTCCCAATGACCCCATGTTCGCCGTGAAGAGGAACGGAGAAAAATTAGTTTAAATATTGGAAATAATAATTAAGGTTTAGATCGTTCAACAACAAAGAGTAGAGAAAAAGATTATGAACCATTAAACATTGTGCGGCAAATGAAAAAGGGTTTTAAATTCGTGTAAAAGTGTTTCCCCATAAACCGAAATGCCCAGTCGCTAGTGAACGCAGTCGCCTGTTTAACTTTCCCCCTCGCCTTTAGTTATGTTTCCCTTTCGTCCTCTTCGTCGGATCCGTTTTCCCCTTTTCACCCTTTCAGCTAGCACTTCAACGAAGAAAGCGCTTTCGTCGATGGATGTGTACAAGGTGGTGTGTGATGTGAACACATATTGTTTAATTCAATCCAAAGTAAATCAACAAAAAGTTTTAAAAAACAATCCGCTAAAAATATTAATATGTCAACCTAAACGAAAGGGGGATACGGAGGTTTAAAAAAGAGAAATAAAAGAGTAAAGAGAAAAGGCAATTGCGCTCAGTGCATCTTGAGCAAAGAGCTTTTATGTGTTGTTTATTTTCTTGTTTTTATGCCAAGCCTATAAAATCAAATTTTAATTAACAGAAGCCGGACCATTATCTTGCGTGCGCTTAGATCTCGACCCAACAACTTGCCTGAGATATTTTTACTAGTGTAAAAATGTAAGACTGTAAAAATAAAATTGAGTTGAAAGTAATTCATTTTAATGGGATTAGATTATAAATAATGCATTTGAAATCTGCAAGGGTATACAAACTTCGGCGTGCCGAAGTTAGCTTCCTTTCTTGTTTTTTTAATCATTTTGAGTACTTCTTACTAAAAAATAGACCTATGTATATTACCTCTTTCTTTAAGAAGTAAAAGTAAAAGTAAATTCTTTTTTTCTTTGGAAGTGTAATCAGGTAAAACTAAAAAAAAACCCTTAATATAATCTTTTATAAACATCAATTTAAGAGGCACGTTTTGTCACAAAAAAACTGTGAGGAACCTGCCGGCTCCCCACAAATAAATATGTAAATAATACATAATAATATAAGCCATGTAAATAATATAAACACAAATAGCCATGTAAATAATAATGTAAATAATAGAAAATAATCATGTAAACAATAGCAGATAATAATAGTAGATTTAGCTTAATATAAATAGATTTAAGGCTTGCGCAAACCATATACGATAGTTAAGCTAAGCCACCGCAATACTACCATCGCTAGCTTGAAAAGCTCGAAGCACACAGACACAGACACACAAGCCTAACAACGAAACTCACCACGAGCAGCGGTCACATGACAGAAGAAGTATGTAGGAGTGAGCGAGAAAGGACGCGATCACGCCATACAATCAACCCCCGAAAATTGGCACGCGCCTTAAGGAAAGAGCGAGAGGAAACGAGATCTTAGAAACTTCGAGAAGTTTCTAAGTGAAGCCACGAGAACTTGGCAATGGAAAAATCGTGGAGAGAAGTGAAAAGAACGTCAAGGGAGACGGACGTGAATTAGTGCGACACGCAGCTGGCGATTGCCACTCCACGTCGAGAAAACCAGTGAAAGTGAAAAAAAAACATCGAGTTCTGTTGGAGCCACCAGCAGGCCATCGGGCCTCCACCTCTGAGGAGCCAACTTAGCGGAAACCCAGCCGTCGAGTGACGGCTGACGCAGCCGGGGCGGAGCAGCGAGGGACTTGTGTGTGTGTACGTGGCGTGAGACGGGTGAGTGGTGTGTGTGAAACCGCAACGAGTGGCATGCCAGG
>VNJS01003875.1:0-43655 GCA_008042575.1 Drosophila watanabei | reverse complement strand
AAAACGAAACGTGGTCGGTAGTCGATTTTCCACTTAATGCCAAAGCCATTTGATCGATCTAGTTTTTTTTGTATTAAACGCGATGACCAAGGCAATGTGGAAAGGTTTAAGTCAAAGGATGCAGCCAGCAGTTCGGTGTGAACTACACTGAAAAGCTTTCGCCAGTTACAGGATATGAAAACATCCGTTCGCTGTTTGCTATAGCAGCTGAAAAGGGACTACATTTACATCAGATGGTGGTCAAAAACGCGTATTTAAATAGCAAGCTCGTCGAGAACGATGTCACTTTCGTGAATCAACCGGAACATTTTATAGATGCTGAGAGCCCAAACGCTGTACTGAAACTCAATAATGCCATCTATGGGATAAAGCAATCCGGCAGAGTTTGGAATGAAACACTTGATCAAGCAATAAAGGACTTGGGATTTGAGCAGTCAAAGTTTGAAAAATGCCTTTATATAAAAATCAACTTCTATAATCTTATAGCAGTGAATGTTGACGATCATCGTAGCTTGTTGCGACAAAGATGACTTCGTAAACATTAAGAAGAAGCTGCAGGAAGTTCGTCGCTAGAGTCAACCACGTACAACGTCAGAAACAATACATCAAGAGCTTACTCGAGAGGTACAATATGGGCGTATGTCGTTCTGTATCGACACCTCTGGATACTGGATTTCTGTAATAAGGCCAAAACGACCGACTACCAGTCAATTATTGGGTCGTTGATGTATGTAGCGATATGTACTCATTCAGACATCATGCACTCTGTGTGCAAACTGGCTCAAAGGAATTACGATCCACACCAAGAGCACGAGGTAGCAGCCAAACATATTTTGCACTATCTGTCTAAAACGATCGACCTGAAGCTGTATTACGAAAGGACTGGGCGGAATCTGCATGCGTATGTTGACTGGGCAAACAAAACAACCCTGGATCGGAAGTCGTACACTGGGTACGGTTTCTTCTATGGAGGATCGGTGATTTCCTGGGAATCACGAAAGCAAACACTCGTCGCTTTGAGTAACAGTGAAGCAGAGTACGTAGCCGCAAAGGAAGCTAAGTATCTGAGCCTTTTTCCAAAGAATGTCGGATGTCATCCGGAATCTAAGCCTGTCCACGTACACCTAAGTGCACTGCAAATTGCAGCTAATCCCGTGCATCATAAGCAAACCAAACATATCGATATCAGAACGTCACCACGTCAGAGAAGTAATTGAAAGTAATAAAATTTGTATTAGTTGTATTCCAAGTAACGAAAATGAGGCTGATATTTTTACAAAAAATGTACAGAAAATAAAACACGCTAAATTGTAAACTAAAATGAGAAAAATCGTTCAACTTGAGAAGAAGTGTTAAAGTGTAAAAGTACTAGGAAAGGTAAGATCTTATTTTGTTCTCATCCTATTCTTCACTGAATAAACGTCGCTTAAGTTTAAGTCTCCATTCTCTATGTAAAACAGTGCTAAATAAAAACACGTCCACATTTGCTGAGTTATAATTCAAACTGATTTCGTGTAATCGCCTTAACTCTTCTGACAGTCTAGCTATTTCTAAACTATGGTTTATGGACTTGGCCTAAATGGCCTTAAATGGTTATTTTCGGTATATATATATATGTAAGCTGATAATCAAACTTATTATTTTTAATTTCATCGACCTAAATCGAATCTATATTTTACGGCCAATCTATTTAAATATTTTACCAGAAATACTCAAAAATTGTAATTAAACAATTTTGCTTGTCTTATAATATTACTAGCAGAAAAATAAATATTACTGAAAACATGCAAAATTCTAATATCTTCTTTTTCTCTGATACCTCCACAGTGAGGTCCTGAAGGGGGATAAAAAAGTAGACTTGGCCTTTGTCTTTACGCCATTTTTACATTTACATTTTGCAATTGCAACATTTACCTTTATGACTGCTTGTAATTTTGTGCCTAACTTTCTTGAAATTTTTATTTTGGAAAACTATAGAAGTGGCAATTATTGAATTTTTAACCTTAGACCCAATGGATCCAGAAAAAATCCACTCAAAACTAGTATTTTGACCTAGAAGTTCCAAGAATTATATCTACTCGACCCGACTTGTCAAAGTTCGGGTCCGCTAATGCATAATTTTGCCACTTTGATTTATCAATATCAATATTCGAAATAGGCAGAGCATTCATTAATTTAGGCATTATTATGGGCTCGCTTGAAAAAGACTTCTTCGAGTTAGTAGCCTCTATTTTAACTTTAATTTACTCTATTTACACTTTTATCTGGAAATGCTAACCCGCTAATTTCCGTTCTAGATTTAATTTTTGGCAGTTTCAAAATTTGTGCTGCCCTTTCTGAAATGATAGTGCATTGAGAACCACTATCAATTAGCGCTCTAAAATTTTTAAATTCCCAATTGGCTGTTATTACTTTTATTATTGCTGTTGGAAGCATTGTTTGTTTGGACGTCACAAAAGTGTTAACATATTCTCTTGTTGGAAAATGTAACATTGTATTATGTCCTTTGCTATAATGCGAACAAAAATATTCGCATTCACATTTCTTGCCATTCAAATATGTTAGGCATTTTGTGCATAGTTGCACACTTTTCGCGAATTCAAATCAGGAGTCCATCCTTTAAATTTATAACATTGAGTCACTGTGTGTCCCATAATATTACAGACTGGACACATTTCATCTGAATAATTATTTTTATTTGACAAATTAAAATTTTCGGAAGAATAAAAATTTTTGTATGTATGTGTATTTTTGTTTACAGGTTTTTCTTCCTGAACAGAGCTAGTCGCACTCAGTCGCTGCTCCAAAACATCCATAACGTCCGATAAATTCTGAATGATTTTTGTCTTCTTAATATGACTCTCATATAATTGAAGAGTCTGTGTATTAAATTTTCTAAGTACCATGTGAGCAAATAACACATCAACTTCATCGGTCAGATTGGCCTTCAGTTTTAAAATGTGTATCGCTTCATTAATGGTGTCGATGAAAAATTTTATTTGCCTAACAGAATCAATATTTAAAATTGATAACTCCATTAGGCGACTTAATTGTTCCGAAAATATTTTACGCTTGTTTTCGTACCGCTTGGTTAGAAGGTCCCAAGCGGCTTCGTAATTTTCAGCGGTACCCATTAAAAGATGGGCGACCACATTTCGAGCTTCCCCTTTTAAAGCCGATTTTAAATAATTAAACTTTAAGGAGGTACTGAGATTGGAATGAATTAATTCCATGAATAGTTCATGAAAAAGGGACCATTCTTTGGAATCGCCGCCAAATGTGGGTACCTCGATTTTTGGTAGGGTCGGTAAATCCGGAATTTTACTGATACCCTCCAATTCTATATCGACTTTTTTCTTCATCTGTTCATTAATCTCAGATGATATATTTTGAATATCGAATTCCAACTCGCTAAGGGTCAAATCGACATCGAGGCTACATGCTCCTACTTTTGTTTTTAGCTCGGAAATGTTTTGCCAGAGGAAATTAATTTTATTTTTCCTAATTCTTAAGGTTTCCCTTTTTTCATTTTGAATATCTATGTAGGTTTCCTCTAAATATGCTCTTAATTGACTAACCTTTCGCTCAAAAATTGACTGGCATTGCGCTTCTTTTGTAGACCTATTTTGTTCGTACGCGGCTCTAAGCTCCTTTTATGAATTAATTACCCTCTCATACCTTTTCTTTGTAAAATATTCCTGATCTATGGGGCCTATCTTTACCAACATATTGTCGGCTGTCGATGTCGTCGCTGCCGCTGTAGTAGCTGCAGTCGCTGAAGGTGTTGTTGCTGCTGCTGATGTCGGTGTAATCGCGTGGCTCAATATATAATTTTTGAGTGCTACGCAATAATTCGATTTTCCTTTTTAAATCGATTTATTAAATTTATTGTCAATGCACTTTTTATATTTTTCAGTTTTTTGCACATATATTTTAAGTTTTATTTGTTTATTATTTTTGTCACAGTTTTTCACTGCTGATGTCTATGGCCCCAGACAAGAGTAAATTATTTTAGCAACCTTAGTATTTCAAGGTGCTGGTTTACCAAACTCTGAACCTCTTACCAAAAGGGGGAAAGTTGCAGAGTGTCTCTAAGGACCAAAATGTAAAACAGTGCTAAATAAAAACACGTCCACACTTGCTGAGTTATAATTTCAAACTGATTTTATTTATTTTACTCCCTACTTAAAGTTATCAATGAATTTCTTATATATAAAAAGACCAACACTCTATCTAGCACGTTGGTCGTGATTACGCGTGTGGTACAGTTCACCAAATATTTTTCCCTTTATTTATCCACTATCAAACCTCAATTTCAGTAAAACATTTTACTCTGTTAACCATTCACTTCTTGTTGGAAAACTCTATTTGATGGGGTTTCCGGTAAATTTTCTTAGGTCTCTAGTTATCTGATTGGCAGGACGCAAAAAGTCCTCTTCAAGAACAGCTTGTCAACTGTTCTCCTGGTTAAATCTGGCGTCGGGCAAAGGAGTCTTTTGCGTCCTCTATTGTTTACATTATTCATTAACGACCTGCCAAAAGTTTTGACTAACTCTAAAGTACTTATGTACGCAGATGACGTCAAGCTTTGCCTGCAATATAAGGATGCTGCAATCTGATTTCCAAACAGATCTTGATCATTTTCAAAAATGGTGTACTCTAAGTGCAAGCAAATGACATTCACTCGTGTCATTTCTCAGCTTGCGACTCGAGTGCAACCTCAGGTTAAAGCCGCCCCCCTCCAAACAGGTACCAAGATATCAGAAATCTCTCAACTACAAACCAGTTCTTGAAAAACTCTCACCTTAATAGAAGAAATCAAATTATTATCATCCGACTCAGACTAGGACACACATTCCTTACAAATGCTCATTACCTCGACAGAACAAAAAACAACCTGTGTCCGTTGCGCAACAACGCGCAGGTGAACATTCATCACATTATATGTTCTTGCCCCGCTCTGTCCATGCAACGTTCCCTACTCCTTTACAACCCTATCAATACAATAGCCAACCCCTCAAACAAAAACTCCGAAATCATAATCAAATTCCTAGATATCTGTAAAATTAAATACAAAATATAATTATTTATATTCACATCCATATTCATAGATCTTTGTAAATATTAAAAATACATGTAAATAATCGAAATACTTTAACATTGTAAATACCATTGTTAAGATAAATAGTTAAGTCATAATCCTTACAAACAAAACCGCGAGCCGAATGTCTTAGCAGCTACTATGGCTCTTATATTTAAGTTAGCTCTTAGTTTATAACTAATTGTTAGCATTAGATAAATAAATAAATAAATAAATAATTTAACATTGCGATTTACATTTGGTCCTTCGGCCACTCTACAACTTCCCCCCTGTGGTAAGAGGTTCAGAGTTTTTAAACCAGCACCTTGAAATACAAAGGCTGCTAAAATAAATACCTCTTGTTTTCTCCCCACCCGTGGTAAGGAACGGAAAAAATAACTATAAAAAAAAAGATATATTCTAAAATCTTTTATGTTCTTAAATATGGGCACTTAGTCTTCATAGATGGTAAGGCGTGCTGAGGCCATAAACACCAGCAGTGAAGAATTGTGACAAAAATAATAAATAAAAAAAAACTAAAAAAATACACTAAAATTTGTAAATGTTTTATAAAAGCACATAACAATAAAACCAAAAGGTTCTGTGGTACTAGTAAACATTTGGTGGGGTATGCTGCGGCCATAAATATCAGCAGTAAGTGTGCGAAAAATAATAATAAATAAAATATAAAACGTGAATTAACAATAAATAAATCGATTTAAAAATGAGAATCGATTTATTGCGTAGCGCTAAAAAAAAATTATAAATTGAGCCACGCGATTGCACCGACATCAGCAGCAGCAGCAACTACACCGCGACGACAGCGACTCCAGCTATTACAGCGGCAGCACCGTCAACATCAGCCCTCATCCCTACAACATCGGCAGCGGCGACCACCCAGCAGCGGCAAAAACACAGCAGCAGGCGGATAAGAAATTTTTCAATCAATATTATATTAATAGTTAAAAATAACAATAATAAAATAAGACCATAACTTTTTAAATATAAGATTAAATATTTCTTATGTGATTATTTATGTAAGGGGGCAAGGATATCATCCACTAAAGAATCCAGAAAAGTTGAAGTATATAAATAAATATATGTAAAGGATGAGCTCCGTAGTGGTTTAGTAAGCATTCATTTCGGAACTAAACTTAGCTTATATTAGGGCGCGCGCCCCCGACCGACTATCGGGAAGACGGGAACGAAAGAGCGGGCGAGCTTTCAAAAAGGTCCGTCGGCAGAGGGGATACAGGGTGCCGTCTGGCGTGTACACGTAAAATAAAATAAAATTTATTTTATAATATTTTATCGGGTTAATTTTCATGAAATTCGGCTAATCTCCTCAGATTAAATTATTTTAATAGGAATTGATGTGAAAAAGCTAATGTACTCTATTTTTGATTCTGTTCAGGAGAAAAAACTGTAATCAAAAATACAAATCTATAAAAAAATTGTTTTTCTTCCAAAAGTTTTAATATCTCAAATATAAACAATTATTTAAGTTAAAGGTGTCCAATCCGAAAAATGGTGGGACACGTAATCACCCCAATATCACAAATTTAAGGGGATGAATCCCACCGAGCGAGTAGAAATCATACAAAAAGTACAACTATGATCAAAATGCCTTAACCATTTTAGTGAATGTACAGGCGAATATTTATGTTCGTATTGTAATAAAGGGTATCATACCATGTTGCATTTCAATTCTCAAAAAAGAAAATAAGGTAACACCTGCGTGACTTGCAACAGCAAGAATTAAAGTAAAATCGGCTAATGGCGATTTTTAAAATTGAAGAGCTCTGATTTATAGTGGGTCACAAAGTACCATAATATCAGCGGAGGCAGAACAGATTCTAAAGCTGCCAAGAATTCAATAAAAAAGTAAAATTAGTGGCATTTTGGCTACAGATACATGTGTGTCAAAATGTAAAATAAAATCGATGATAAACGGCTTCAACTCAAAAAAGCCATTGATAATGAAAGCCCTACCTATAAATGAGATAAATCTAGATAAATCCAAATGACAAATTTTTGCATTAACTGACCCGGACTTTAATAAGCCAGGTCGAGTTGATAGGATTATTGGTGCGGATTTATACACACATATCATATAGAAAGGTTTGACAAAAATTAATGGGTTGTTATGTCAGAATACGAATTTTGGGTGGATTATCTCTGGATGTACTAAGTCCAAAAAAGAAAATAAGGTAACACCTGCGTGACTTGCAACAGCAAGAATTAAAGTAAAATCGGCTAATGGCGATTTTTAAAATTGAAGAGCTCTGATTTATAGTGGGTCACAAAGTACCATAATATCAGCGGAGGCAGAACAGATTCTAAAGCTGCCAAGAATTCAATAAAAAAGTAAAATTAGTGGCATTTTGGCTACAGATACATGTGTGTCAAAATGTAAAATAAAATCGATGATAAACGGCTTCAACTCAAAAAAGCCATTGATAATGAAAGCCCTACCTATAAATGAGATAAATCTAGATAAATCCAAATGACAAATTTTTGCATTAACTGACCCGGACTTTAATAAGCCAGGTCGAGTTGATAGGATTATTGGTGCGGATTTATACACACATATCATATAGAAAGGTTTGACAAAAATTAATGGGTTGTTATGTCAGAATACGAATTTTGGGTGGATTATCTCTGGATGTACTAAGTCCAAGGACACCCATTCAATAGTTGCAACTACTATTAAAGTTCAAGACCTATAAGTTATAGGTTATTACGATTCTGGGAATTGGCAAATGAAGACAAATCTGACATTGAAACATAAATTTGCGAAAATAATTTTATTAATACCACTACCAAAGATTCAAGTGGTAGATATATTGTCAAGATTCCTTTCAAAGACGACAAATCATGGGGGGAATCAAAGCCGCAAGCAATGGCACGATTTATAAAATTAAAAAAGAAATTTCCAAAAGATTATACAAATTTTATAAAGGAATATATTGATCTCGGGGGGATATGGGGGAATCAAAAAAGAAGGCAAATGTTACTTTCCTTACCAAGCAGTGCTTAGGGATACCAGTTGAACCACGAAATTGAGGGTAGTGTCTTAAGTCTTAATGATATCATGTGGGTTGGACCCCGAGTACAAAAAAATATTTCATATAATTTTAAAATGGCGTAAATGGAAGTACGTCATATCAGGGGAGATTGAGAAAATGTACCGTCATATATTCGTTGATGAGAAAGATCAGGAATAGCAAATAAGAAAATAAAATCTTATAAATTAAAAACACTAACGTATGTTACTGCATCTGCACCATATTTAGCTACCAGAGTTTTGGTAGACATTGCCGACAATTGCAAAAATAAAGACATCGGGGATATAATTAGAAGCGACTTCTATAAGGACGATCTTATGACAAGAGCCAGTTCAATAGAAGAAGCAATAGATATCATAAAACAAATTTCCAGCGAATTCAGGTCAGTTAACTTAAATTTAAGAAAATTGATTTCAAATAAACAAGAAATACTACAAATTGTAGAAGTTACTGGGCACAACAAAATAATACAGATTAAAGATAACGAGTTCGTCAAAACGTTGGGACTTCAATGGGGGCCCCAACGGGATGAGCTCAAATTACTAAAAAATAAAACAAGTGGACGGTGCTGTCTACGTTATAAAAAATTTATGATCCCTTAGGATGGTTAGCTTCAGTAACAGTCACTGGAAAACTTTTTGTGCAGAAACTTTGGCTTTCTGAGAATAGCTGGGATCAAAAATTATCTGACAATGATGCACATGAATGGGAAAGCTACAAAGAACATCTGTCATTGTTAGAAAAAATTAGGATACCAAGATTGATCCAATACAATTTAAATTCGAGTATTGAACTTCACGGGTTTGCCGACACATAGGAAAAGGCGTATGCTGCAATAGTTTATGCTAAGGTTGGAAATTCAGTTATAATACTTGGAAAACAATTCCGAAGCTAGAACTGTGTGCAGCACATTTATTAAGTAAACTTATTCAAAAAATTAGAGAATCTATTACCGATACAGTCAAAATATACGCATGGAGTCATTCCACAATAACTTTAGGCTTGATTAGAAGCGGAGCAAGCAAAGTCAAATTTATTAAACGAAGAGCTGATGACATTCGAAAATTTATAGAAGTAGAATGGAATCACGGTAGATCAGAAGATAATCCAGCGAAGGCGGCTTCAAGAGGAATTTCCTCTAGCGAGTTAGTAAATTTAAATCTTTGGTGGAATGGAATGGAATAGAATGAATAAAATAAAAGAATCAAAAGAGAATTGGCCGCCTCAGCCAAACGCTGAGGAAGAATCAAGTGTCAATACTGTGTTGACAACAGATGGGGATGTCATCTATAATCTATTGGAAAAATATTCATGCATTCACAAACTAAAACGGGTAATATGCTATATCGCAAGATTTCTTAATATAAAAACGAAAGGTAAATCATATCCGTGCTTCTTAACGGCTAAAGAATTAATAATAAGCTGAACTAATAAGTGTAATAAATAGCATGAATTCCAATTTAGTCTAGAGCTTAACAGTATGCTTAACAATAAAGATATCCAAAATTTTGAGTTTATTTATTGGATTAGGATAAAATTATGAGTGTGGGCGGCAGATTGCAAAACGCCAAAACCAGTTTTGAAGTGAAGCATCCAATTATTCTCGACAAAGGGCATTATAGAAAATGCTCGTAAAGAAACCTTACATGGTGGAAGAATTTAATAAAAACTTATATCTAATAAAAATTTTGGATATTTGGATTAAGAAATTCTTTTACGAAAAAATTAAACGAATGTCCAAAATGTGCAAGATATCGACAAATCACAGCACAACAGGTAATGGGAAATCTTCCAAAATATAGAGTAACAATGTCATACCCATTTTTAAATACAGGTGTTAATTATGCAGGACCTTATTATATTAAATGTTCTAAAATTAGAGATCAATAAGTTTACAAAGGATATATAGCTGTATTTTATTGTATAGTAAGAAAGGCAGTAGATTTGAAAGTCGTAAGCGACTTAACTACTGTTGCTTTCTTAGCGGCACTCAAAAGGTTTATCGCAAGAAGAGGTAAATGTGCTACCATTTATTTCGATAATGGAAAACATTTTGTATGGACAGCTAAAGAATTGGACGGGCAATTGGCAAATGCCATTAAAGAAAATTCCGCAGTTGCATCCCAACTCGGGAAAGAAGGGATTGAGTGGCATTTCATTCTCCCGACAGGCCCTCACTTTAGAGGTATCTGGGAGGTCGGAGTGAAATCTGTCTTAAGCGGCTTTTTGGTGACGGAAGCTTGACGTACGAAGAGATGTCAACCTTGTTATGCCAGATAGAAGGAATGTTGAATTCACGTCCTCTATAGACAACGATATAGAAGACAATGAAGTTTTGACACCCGGACACTTTCTAATAGGACGACGTAATTGAACCCATAGAGAATAATGACAAAATAGGAAATCTGGACAGGTGGAAGTTAATTCAAAAAATGAATGATGGTTTTTTTATAAAATGGAAGGAGGACTATTTGCATACCCTTAAATATATGTACATATGGAAAAAGAATGTATCCAATATAGATAAGGGACAAATAGTGCTTGTAAAGAATAAAAATGGTCATCCATCAAGATGGCCGTTAGGAAAGGTCGAAGAAATACACAAAGGAAAAAGTTAAAATACATGATGCATGCATTTCTCGGTCAATCAGTAAGATTTGCCTTCTTATCGGCATAAAAGCTGCCAAAAGTAATGAAGAAGAACCCAAAACATGGGATGCTTACTCTTAAATGATAAGCACTAGTAAATAAAATGAGGCAAGTATGTGATCAACTTCATGGTTTCGAAGATCAGTGTAACCTCGTCTTAGATAATACCTTAAAACAACTGAACGAGTTACGAGAAAACAATAAATTGTATATGGCTCATAGCAACAAAAGAACGAAACTCGATCCGTTAGAATTTATGGGATCTTTATATTGTTTATGTAGGGGGGTGGCAAGGATATCCCCCGCTAAAGAATCCAGAAAAGTTGATGTATATCCCACGAAGAAAACCTAGAGGAAAAATATGCTAGGGTCGAATATGTAAATACTGGCAGGAGCGCCCGTAATGGTTTATTGATCATTAATTTCGGAACTAACTTAAGCTTATAAATCAAGACGCGCCCCCATCCGCTTTACTTCGCTAAAGCAAGAGCGGGAGATCGAAGACGAGTGGTCCCGAAGTCCGTCTAGCGGCGCGGAGATCGGATGGAGAAGAGGCCCTAAGCTTAGCATAAGGGCCGTGCGCCCAACCGAGAGCAGAAAAGCCGAGAAAGAGCGGAGTAGCCGTCCCCAAGCTCAACTAGCCGCTAGCAAAGATCTGTTGAACCGAGGAGTGGAGAGCGGGCGAGCGACGGCCAGCGTGCGGAGATCGGAAATATGACTATGCCCAAGCGGGAGGATAGGAGAGAAAGAGCAGACGGGATACAGGTGCCGCCTCCTGGCTTGAACAATATCATATTATATTTGGAATTAGGGACGAAGATGATAGGGTACAAATTGAGCAAAATATGAGAAACTTGTTAGATAATGAACAGAATCTCAATCAACTAAGAAAAAAAAAAACAACTGTCAATAGTAGATTCAACGACGAATATTTTGAAAAGACAAATGAGGAAGTAAAAGATAATTTAAAAAAGAAATTTATAAATGAATCAAAAAATATGACAGCTGTACTTCAAGAAAATTATTACGTTTATAAGGAGCCCAAAAATTTTTTAATGGTGACAAAGCAGTTGACCAGCTTAATTAAGGATTGTAAAAACACAAGCAGGTATTATAAGCTTATTGATTGACATAAATCATGGCCGGCTTAATACTAACATTATTAGGCCTGGTCAATTAATAGAGGAAATAACGAAGATTAAAGAAAGTCTATCTGAGACAGGGAAAAGGGAAAAGAACTGGTACAGATCTGAAAGAAGTATATACTCTCTTATCAGCTAGGGGTATTTTTGTTGACAACAAATTGACAACCAATGTTAAGATTCATCTAATTAGCAGATATCCATCGAAATTATACAGGGTAATTGCAGATTCAGTTTGGTCAAAAAAAAAAGCTTGCTCATGGTGCATTTGAATTCAGATGATTAAGCATACAATTTCGAAATAGTTTCGTGCCATTTAATGACTCCAAACACCTTAAACAACTGTTAACAGTGGTAGACTTAGAAAAGAGTTTGCGAAGGAACTTGGCCGTGGGAATAATGCGAATAACCTGGCATTATTGTGTGTATATAAGCGAATGTTAAATACTGACTCGTATTGGGTTGGATTAGAAACTAAAAGTATTTAGCTTTTTAAGGTTCTTCAAAATGCAAGAGCAAAAAATCAATGTGGAAATTAAAAAATGGATTTAATTGACTTGCAAGAGACAGGAATTTTAACGCCAAGGTCTGATTGCACCGCTCTAACAGACGATAAAATCTTAGTGACTCAATATGATATCTAATCTGTAAGACAAGAAACCTTACTCTTAGCAATATAGGCGATATCACAGATATTCCCAGAATTGTTTGGAGCCCGTTTGAGGCCAAGTCCATAAACCATAAACCATCAGTCTATGTTGTGTGCCGAGTGTAATTTAAAAGTTTCGGCATCCCAGTTCCGCTCCACGGAGGGTGTTCGCTGCGCTTCTCTCTGCCGTCGGGTGTTTCATAGTGGCTGCGATCAAACTTTTACTCAATCCGAATATACTGTGGCAGTGCGATGGCTGTGTTATTGCCAATGACTTCCATTCGAAAATTGATGAACTCTATTCTAAAATAAAAAATCTAGAGTGCTTGTACCAGCAACTCAATCCCAAGCTCTCGGAAACCCTTTCTTCCAAAGCGGATACATTGGATCACACCAACAACATCACCGTTAGGCCTCGTCAAATGCAAGCCGCCAATGCATCGAATGCCGCTCAACCGTACGCTGCCGCTGCTTCGTTATCGTCGGTCCAGGGCCAAGGTCTACGACCCCCGAATGCCGTGAGAGATGATTTTATTAAAGTTCGGCATAGGAGGAAGAGGATCAACAACAACAACAAAAAAACCGTCTTTGGAGTTGCGGCTGTCTCGGATAATCTCCAAGTTCTGCCATCAAATCATCAAATATCTAAATGTCGGCAAGTTTACAGCGACTACGGAGCCCGAGGCTGTTTCTAATTATGTCTCTTCAAAATTAAATGTTGATGCAAAAACATTTTCTTGCATCAAGCTTATAAAAAAAGACGTTGACATTGCTACATTGAAATTCGTACATTTTAAGCTCGGTGTCCCGATCAACATTATGAGGCCGTCTTCAATAATGAGTTTTGACCGTGCTCTGTCAAGGTAAAAAGGTTTGTCCATAGGGAAAGGATAAATAAACAGGAAAGAGGATCAATAATGATTGCTCTTGGTGGACCTTCAAGATCTTCAACCCCAACTCATCCGTCAAAAGCCGCTTGTGTCGATGTTTTTGTAGACAGTACTTTACTTGCCTATCCTTCCCAAAATCATATGCTTTGGCTAAGCCCACAGCCCTCGCAGCATCTTCGGCTTTCTTTGGACCTGCGCTCGTCACCTTCACCTACTATACGTCAACAACAACAACAGCCGAAGTTTTCGCCGTCTCTTTTATGCGATATTCGCCTTGGCTTGGCGCTCTCTACCACGCTCTCAACGCCCTCGCTGCTTCAACAACTTTGGCTCAAGTTGTTGTTTTCATCGTCCGCTTTGCATGTTGAAGCCGCTCCGTGTTTGGTTTCGCTGTTGGATCTTCTCCGTCTTCTTTTAATGCTGTGTGCTGGCTGGGTACGCTCCCTTGACGCTCTCCATGGATTTGCCTATCAACAAGAAAAGCTGATGCAGGTTGATGCCATTTCTGCTTGATTGCAGCTCTCTGCATGCCCTGCTCTCTTAGGAGATTATTTTCGCTCTTTTCTATTTACATCGAGCCATTTGGATATTAGTTGCTCATAAACTGCAATTAGGCTCATCTAACTGTGAAATAGATGATCTGGTTGCGCCCCCCGCTTGTCCAGAAACTACGCAACTATCTTCATCTTCCAGAAATGGCGATAGCCCCAGCCTGAAAATATATTTTCGAAATATATTCGGCACGCGTACAAAGACTGAGGCTGTCTATCTGGCAACATTGTCATGCGACTATGATGTCATTATATTAGTTGAAACCTGGCTGAACATCGACTTCTTCGACAATGAATTTTTTAATGCCAACCTCTACTAAGTATTCCGCAAGGACCGGGATGCTGTTAAGACACAATGCTCCAGAGGTGGAGGAGTTTTTATAGCTCTGAGGTGCACATCCATCCGGCTTAGGAATGGTGACTCCCTTCTTGATCAGCTTTGTGTGTCTCTCGCTGGCTCTGTGAAAACTATTCTTCTGGTGGTATCATGTATTCCCACATGCAGCAGTTTAGAATTGTATAAGGCTCATGTTGAAAATATCGTCTGTATCAATCATGATCTGAAGGATTCGCAGTTTATCTCTGTTTTTGGCGACTTCAATCTTTCTTCGCTGGTGTGGGTGCATGGAGTGGACTCACCAGCAATGGTTCCCAGTAATCTGCATCTGCCCCAGAAAATTTTGGTCATAGATGATCTCTTCAGTATGGGACTTGTCCATGTACTTTAGACCTTATTTTTGTTAGTCAAGACCTGAACTTTAATCTAGTTAACTGTATTAATCCTCTTTCTGAGTGCGATGCTCACTACCAGCCCTTACTCATTTCATTATTTATGTATATAATTTCCCCATATTAATGCGAGCAACTTAAATTTAATTCGTAATGGTATTAAGTTTGTTAATTGGTTGAGGTCCTTTCGCATGCTAACTTAGACAATTGCTATGAAAACTTTTTTATATATATTTCAGAAATCATTAAAAAACACGCTAAAAAACGGGTCTTTGGTATACGCAAGGACTAAAAAATACAAGAATCTCAGAAATAAATTCTATAAATGATATGTTGAAAATGACAATTCTGCAGACTTCGATAAATACAAACTACATAAGCGCGAATTCGAATTTTAATTAGCAATCCGAAATCTTTCTGGCACTTTGTTAACTCTAAAAGGACAACATCGTCCCTCCCCTCCCATATGTCATTATATAATTCATCGGCATCTTCGGATCTTGAAGTGGCAAACCTGTTTGCCAAATACTTTGAAAAACTCGACTACGATGGGCTCTCACCTTATATATTAAAAAGTTGTATTGGGGTTCTTTCAGAGCCACTAATAAGTATATTCAAAAAATTCTCTCCAGGGGTGTTTTTATTCAGAGATGGAAACTGGCAACAGTTACTCCTATTTTCATGTCCGGTGCTAAAAGTATAATCTCCAACTATAGGCCAATTGCAAAGCTTAGCAACATATCAAAGATTTTTGAGCGAATTGTAGCTAAGCAGTTTGCCTTTCTTACTGGTAGCACCATCAGCCCTAATCAGCACGGCTTTATGCCAGGACGGTCGACCACTACAAACTTGGTTGTTTTTAACCATTTTTGCATTAATGCCTTTTCGAGACGGAAGCAGGTTGATGTGGTTTACACCGACTTAGCCAAAGCATTTGACAAGGTTTGCCATAGTGCATTACTGGGAAAGCTTGAATCAATAGGCTTCCATTCATCAATGCTGACTTGGATTAGATCCTATTTAGATGACCGTCGGTATAGGGCGGTGTGCAATGGTCACTCTTCGAGTCCTTACATAGCAACCTCTGGCCTTCCTCAGGGGAGCGCTTTGGGCCCTTTTCTCTTTATTTTATTTATAAATGACATTGGCCAATGCTGTTGGAACTCGGAATTTGTATTGTTTGCCGATGAACTCAAAATCTTCAAGTCGGTGAGTTGGGGTCTGGATAGCATTATGCTTCAGGATGACTTGTCAAGAGTTGGAGATTGATGCTCTCGGAATAAGCTACCCTTGAATCTGATCAAATGTTTTACTGTCACGTACAGTAAAAGTCCCAACGTTTTGCAGTTTATGTACTCTGTCGATTCCAGCCCCTTGCATGCAAAACTGAAGCACTTGACTTGGGAGTTATGTTTGATGCAAAATTCCTCAGTCAAAATTGATTGTCCTGCATTATTAAATTGAATACATTTTTCTGTTCCGGTCAAGCATCTAAGAACTTTTGAACCGATTTTCTTGCCTATTTGCAGAACTAGCTATGCCTCGCATGAGCCCATTTCTAGGGCCTTAACTAACATTAGCAATCTGCCCCCAAACATGCGATTGGACCCTGGCTTACCAAGGGTCTAAATTAAAAAAATATTGTTTCAAAACTTAGTCTCAATCGTTTAGTTAAGATATAGTTCAGCAACCAGTTAAGGATTACCGTTGGCGAAATAAATAAATAAATAAAATAATAAATAGTGAAAGACAAACTTTGAAACATAAAAGGATTTTTTTCTGTGCATTTTAACTTGATCTATAAAGCTGCAAGTAAAAGCGTTGGTCAGCAATATCAATGATGGAGCGATATTTGGTAAAAACGGTTTTATAGTTCTATGAATTTGTATACCCTTGCAGGGTATTATCATTTCAGTCAGAAGTTTGCAACGCATTGAAAGAGACATTTCCGACCCTATAAAGCATTAATAGCCGAGTCGATCCAGCCATGTCCATCTGTCCGTCCGTCCTCCTGTCTTCCCGTCTGTTCGTCCGTCTGTCCGTTTTTACGCAAACTAGTCCCGCAGTTTTGAAGCTATCTCTAAAACTATGAAACTTTGCAGATAGTTAGATACTTTCACACTAAATGTGGAAAATGTGGAAATGGAA
Organism: Drosophila watanabei; assembly: GCA_008042575.1. Classification (NCBI taxonomy): domain Eukaryota; kingdom Metazoa; phylum Arthropoda; class Insecta; order Diptera; family Drosophilidae; genus Drosophila; species Drosophila watanabei. The sequence continues at coordinate 26,749 of VNJS01003875.1, read as the reverse complement.
CTAGCCGGATCGGTCAACTATATCATATAGCTGCTATAAGAACGATCTTTAAAATTGTAGAAAATGCATAATAGTAAATGTAAAACTGTAATTGTATAACTGTTTAGATATAACAATTGAAATTACTTTTTGTTCATATATATAAATATAGGGGTAAGTGTGGTAAAGTGGGAAACCTTTTTCGGAGAGCCGTTAAGTGAACTTAACTAATTAATAAATAATTTAGAAATAAATAGACTTTAAGGCGATTACACAAAAACCATGTTGAATTAAAAGGTTTAAGTGTCCATCATATATCTCGACATACCTCTTTAATTATATGTATAATTATTATTATAGTCTTAATTAAATATGCCCTACGTAAGTGTTGCATAAGCAGACGATTACAAGCCATAACATTTAAAAGCCATTTAAAAAAATGTTTAACTGTAAAATTAAATGATGAAACATTGTATTTGTATTTTATCCTTTTTGCAAAATTTTAAAACTCAATTATTAACTTTGTGGCCCTTGGCAGAATGTTCACACATGAACACATAATTATTTGTCAATATATGAGCTCCGTACAAACGGGTAAAGTGCTGCGTTTGCAGTTTATTCAGGGAAACACATGGCCACTGCGTTGACCTTTTTAAAAAAATTCAATGTTAGTAATTTAATTTGGGAGTTAAAAAAAATATAATCAGTTTGTAATGATATCTCAGTGAAGTATTTTCAGGTTGGATAGTGGAAAATTAAATATCTCATCCAAAGCTCAGATTTTCGTCTCCGCGGGAAAACGATTTTTTCGCCGGATGCAGAGTGACTAAAAAGTGTTAGTATGTTAGGTGAACTTGGATCCGTGGTCTGAAAGGCATATCTAAAAGAACCCAGCCGAGAATTTGCGTATTTAACTAAAAAAAAAAGAAAATGAATATATAAATGTGTAAATGAGATGTAAACCAATTATTCAGACTGAAAGTTTTATAATCAATATATTCTCTTCGATCTTCTCTTCGATCCCCGTCAGATTTTCGTTCTCGCACTATAAGAAATTTTTTTAATAGCATGCAAATTAAATAAGTTTTAATTTTTGTTTATTTTTTAATTCACTAAGGTACAACGTTTTCTTAAGGTCAATTTTAATATTACTCATAACTTAATTTGCAATCTTAGATCTGATGTGAAGAAGAATACTCCTTAAGATTTTGAACAAAAGCTGAACTCAAGAGAGTCGGTAAATTGGGTGATGAAATTCTTTTTTCGAGTGTGAAATTATCATAAACAGATTAATCTGAATTTCCTGGAACCGAGTGTTGACCCGGTTTAGTTTATGTAATTAAGTCTTAATGAAAAATTCTTTATGAGTGGGGAAGCTTACTGAAAGCTTAATTTCTGTGGGAATGTTTTTAAGAATTGTTTATGAAAGTTATATTGGACTTCTGTGGGGACACTGAGTATGAGGCTTTCAGTTAGGAATTGTTTATAAAGAAATTGTTTATGAAAGCTTTATTGGATTTCTGTGGGAAGCACTGAGTATGAGGTTCGCAGTTAGGATTAGTTTATGAAGAAATTGTTTATGACTTGGGTAATGAGGTTGGGATCTTGAGTTGTATAACATGCATGCCAAGAAAATTAGATTAAATTTCGGAATAATAAACACACCTTATAAATGTTACGCCAATTTTTAAATTTAATTATTGTTGTAAATGCATATTTTTAGTTTTTAGGGAAGACATATTATAATATGGTAATCAGCGTTTATATTGGCCTTCAGCTAGCGTGAGGTCCCTTGGTATGCATAAGTCAGGTCGACGAAAGGGTCAATAAATACAAAGGTCATTAAACAGAGGATATAGAAGTTGAGAAGACCAAGGAAGGAGGGCTTAGCCGCTTCACGCCCATCAGAAGTGAGCTATTTAGTTGACCAGTGTTTATATCAGTTTTGTTTTTAGTGTATGTGTTTTTATTTAAATATTACTTTATGTCTCGACTTAAGAGCAAAGTCCAGCGGAGCAAGATTCCACCATTTAGCCGACGAGTCCCAGCAGGATCAAAACGCGTGAGCCCCCTTAACTTGCAACTTCTGCCTACGAATTGTTACAGCGTTTGGTGTTGCTGGGTATGCAACTGGCTTGATCTGGGCCATGCTTATGATTTTAGAATTTGACTTGGGAGAGATTTAATTTAAGAAGAGGATTTCAGAATGTGTGCATTAAAATAAACAAGAAAAAAAGAAATTAGTACTAGATATCTGAAAAATGTAATCTCTTCATATTCTTTTTAAAATTTTTTGGTACATACACAGAGCACATACGCCAATGCTCGCGACATAAGTGTACCAGAGGATTCAGACCTCAGGAATGTCTATATCGATGGCACTGAAACTCGCATAGTCTTAACTTTCTGTGAACGATACAACTGCAGAGTTCAAATCGACACATGTGAGTATACAATAAATATATCTAATATGTGGCCACAATAAAAGTATTTATAATATTTACTTATTTTTATACCCTTGCAGGGTAAAATAATTTTAGTCAGAACTTTTAAATATATATATTTCCTTGTTCACCATCAATAGCGAGGTCGATCTAGAAATGTTCATCTGTCCGTCTGCCCGTCCGTCTGTGCGTTTCTACGCAAACTAATCCATCAGTTTTAAAGTTATTTGAATGATGTGCAGATAGTTTTGTATCTACTCACAGTACTATATCATATAGCTATCATAGAATTTTTTAAAAATAATTTAACCTAGTCGGTTTTTAACATATTTTAATTTACTTTAAGATATGATCGTTTGGCCTTATTTTGGAATTTAAAATTTAGTTTTATGCAAATCGGACAACTATAACTTATAGTTGCCATAGTAACGCTCCACCTCTATTATATACATATAAAAAATTCGATGCATGGGTACTTGAATTTCAGAGTTGATCAGAACACTCGGAGACGAGTAACGAATTTTAGGAATCTTGTTCTCTGGAATACAAGATTCAGGAGACTAGTTCTTCTTCTTATATAGAAAAGAGTGGGCACATGTATTTCCAAAGGCGGGATTACATCACTTCCTGTAATGAAGCTCCTTTGGAAAGGCTGGATTTGATGGGTCGGATATAATAGAACCATAGACGACTCGGATTATCAATAAACCTGACAATTGTAAAGTTTAAGCCTTACTAATTCGTCAACCAATGCAATGGAGCGGGCTGGGTTGAAGCGTAATTTGCGTACTCTTAAAGAAGTCAAGGTTGCTTATCTCGATTTGGAAAAAAGTAAGTGAGCCTTGACGTTGCTTTTCTTAACAGATCGAATATAAATACAAGCGCCATAAGTTAGCAGGCTAGCGCATGCTTCTGGCTGTAAAATATAATACACATCAGCAACCTCTCTGCAAAACTCTGCCCACGGAGTTTTAAAGGATTGAAGCAGGATTTCATTTCATTGGATCTTGTCTCTCCACATCCTTTGCAAAATGAATGGCCTGACTATATCAAGATGGGCCTGACTAGCCCAAGTGGGTCGTAACATCTAGCAATGGTTGACACGACTGAGCCTTTGGTGTAGCTTCCGGATACAATATTACGGGCAAATCTGAAAAGAGACCTATCTCTATGAGGTTTCTAAAACAATCCAAAAGCCTTTTTTATTTCAGTCCCATCATTAAACTTCAGAAAGCATTATCGATCTGATGCATAAATGTAAGTGAGTTTTGTGTGTACAAGTACAAGTACACATTTGATTCTCTTAAAGTGAGAGACAAACTTTGAAACTTAAAAGGATTTTTCTCTGTGCATTTTAACTTGATCTATAAAGCTGCAAGTAAAGGCGTTGGTCAGCAATATCAATGATGGAGTGATATTTGGTAAAAACGGTTTTATAGTTCTATGAATTTGTATACCCTTACTTTGCAGATAGTTAGATACTTTCACACGTATAAATGTCGGAACTAGCCGGATCGGTCAACTGTATCATATAGCTGCTATAAGAACGATCCTTAAAATTGTAGAAAATGCATAATAGTAAATGTAAAACTGTAATTGTATAACTGTTTAGATATAACAATTGAAATTTCTTTTTTTTTCATATATATAAATATAGGGGTAAGTGTGGTAAAGTGGGAAACCTTTTTTGGAGAGCCGTTAAGTGAACTTAACCAATTATTCTTAAATTTTGTTAACTTCTTATAGTAAAGAGCATTTAATAAGCTTTCTTATTTTCAAAAAAATAACCGAAAATATTAATTTTCCTAAGAGTTACAGAGCGTTGAATGAAAAATGCCAAAATGAAATATCGTGGGGTAAAGTAGGAAATTTTACAAAACAAGAAATAATAATAAGTTCATCAAATCTTTATTTCAAGTGCTATAAGGTTCAAAGAATATAACAAAAGAGTAAAAATAAAAAATACAACATTTCTGCAACAAAAAAATTTGCGAAAAAAGGTAAAAAATTAATTGCCAACATTTTGACTTATTTGTGTTTATCTGAAGAAAAATCCAAGTTGCAGACAAATGGTGCAAAAATCACGATCTTCATCACAGCTAAAACTTTCTTGTTTCAATCGTTTTTTTCTGCTTTTATTTTCTTTACTGGTGTTTTTTTAAGCGATCGTACTTTTTTGTTTTGTGGTTTATTTGAATTTCCTTCTTTCTTGCGTTTATTTGACAAAATGAGCTTTGTACCTTAACTTATGCTTATAAATGGTACAGCGGGCTTTACAAGTATCTATCCTAACATAATTTATAAGTTCACAACCATTTGTTAATAATCAACTATAAATTGACAACATTCGAATGCAAAATGAGACCTAGTTAGCGATTATTAACATTTTTCACTTTACCCCATAGAAAGTTTAACAAATTTGTGCGTATTTTTTAAAACAATTTATAAAAAACATGAAATTCTTTCGCATTATTAAAATTAAGACTATAGAGAATACCTTAAGTGTACTACTTACAATCGGTTGACATTGAAAAGCAAAAAAAAAAATCAATATGCAAACTTGGGAAAATGAAATTTCGAAATCACGTGAAAACTTTGACCACTGTCAGAGAACACAAAAATGTTTCTGCATGAGTCCGTATACCATAAAGATTAATTTTCGGTCGTACCTAACAGATGTCAGTACCGAAGGACATTTCCAACCTTACCCCGCTTCCCACTTTACCCCACTTACCCCATATAATTCATACTATTTTGGAATTTTGAAATAATATAAAGGCGAATACCTCAAAGTACAGCAATATATATTAAACAAGATAGAAAGCTAACTTTGGCTCGCCGAAGTTAGTATACCCTTGCAGATTGCAACTGGATCATTTGTAATCTCTCCATATCGAATAAAATATGGGGTACTTTAACACTCCACCTTAATTTTACAGCTTTACATTTTTATACCCTTGCAGGGTATTATAATTTCAGTCAGAAGTTTGCAACGCAGTGAAGGAGTCATCTCCGACCCTATAAAGTATATATATTCTTGATCAGCTTCAACAGCCGAGTCGATCTAGCCATGTCCGTCTGTCCGTTTCTACGCGAACTAGTCCCTCAGTTTTGAAACTATCTGAATGAAACTTTGCAGATGGTTTTCTATATACTCTCACTCGTACATAAGTCGGAACGAGCCGGATCGGTCAACTATATCATATAGCTGCCATACAAACGATTCCTAAAATTGTTGAAAAAAAATTATAACTTCACTGTTTTTTAACATATTTTATTTAAGTCTTGGTTATTAGCTGTTTTAGATTTTTGGATTTAATTTTATCAAAATCGGACTACTATATCATATAGCTGCCATAGGAATGGTCGGGAAATTTTTAGACAAAAATTTTTAGCTTTGTCGGTTTTCAACATAATTTCTTCTATTTTGAAATACTAGTATTTAATATTTTTTCTGAATTTTGTAGCAAATTTCATAAGACTCGGACGACTATATCATATAGCTGCCATACAAACGATCGGTAAATGTGAAGGTAAACTACATTTTACTTTACATGTAAAAATATGTAAAAAAATTTAAAACTGTAAAAATTTTATGAATATGAAAGTAATTCATATTATATTATATTGGGATAGATTATAATTTATACAATTGGAATCTGCAAGGGTATACCAACTTCGGCTTGCCGAAGTTAGCTTCCTTTCTTGTTATCTTTGTATTTATGCATTTTGTTGGGGTCGGCGTATCAGTCCGCCCAGGATCCTCTTCAGATACCATTTATTCAAGAGAGTTGGTCATAGTATTACACTTGGGTTACTCTTGCTCAGTACACCAGTTAATCGCCGCAAATACATTCGAGAAAAACTATGCGGAAAATGCGCAGAATATTCCCACAAATGCACAGTGGGCGATTTGATCTGGCTAGCGGCATTTAATTCAAAATTTCAAATTTGAAAAAGCGTTGATTTTTTTTTTGTAAGTCGATAATAGATGCTTTAACTAGATTTTTAACGATATTTTCAAAGCTTTACGATCAGCTGATCATCAGCTGTGAACTGTCAAACACACCATATGATTTAGCAAAGAGCTTTATAACATTTTTTGGTTTCTGTGCGTATAAATTCAAGTTCGTGGCAAATTTACAATTATCACGTTTTTTATTTAAAGTTTTCGATATTATAAACTTCAAGGTATGTATTACATAAAAAATCAGTATTTGTGACCAGTGTTTAAATGTGTAGCTTAAAAAACGTAGTGGTAATTAAGTCTATTAACAAGGAGACCGAATTAACTTACACCTGTCGTTCGTGGAGTAGAACTTACTAGGTTCAATCGGATTCAGTCTAACTCTTTTACTAGCCGAAAGTGTAAATCATTGTGCGTCCAAAATGTGTAAAAGAACTGCTACTTCCTGCTAACCTTTAAACTATGCCACTTTCTAGCCAGCAATGTCAGTAGAAAAACGGAGCATGTTCTTAGTGTGGCACGCAGAAGAGATCCCAAGATTCTCAAGAACCATACTTATTCTCTGAAGGAGCAGTGCGAGATTGGCAAGAAACTGCGAAATTTTACTAGTAGGCTTATAGTAAAGTGGAAAGAGTGTGGCAGAAATAAGGCTTTTTTCGAAAAGGATACAAGGAATGGCTAGATACGCCGCTTGTCTTGCATGAAAAACCATCATCCTATAATGTTGGACGTCCACAAAAAGATATTTCGGCTTGTTGCAAAAAAACGCAAGTAAACAAATTGTCAGGCATATCTGAAGATGTCCCAACAGATGCATTGTTGGTAGCGGCAAGCTGCGCCTTAATGCTTAAATGCTTTATTAGTTTCTTCCAACCCTTTGATATTTTTATTGTCAAATGGGTATTTAATTTCTCCTGCAAAAACAATTTTTATGGATGACGATGTTAAAAGCTTGCTTTTAGTAGATCATCTCGTTTTGCCGGTCTCTGATTCAGAAGATTCTGAATAATATTTTATCTAATTCTAGCTAATTTTTTATTTGGAATATGCTTGGTAAAGTTGAAAAAATAAAAATTATAAACTGAAACACAAAGTGTTATTTAAAAACAAAATGTTTTCTAGGTAATTGGAATATGTTAAAAAAAATTATAAAATTAAAAACAAAATGTTAATTTAAAAAAAATGTTTTTTTAATAAAAATTTTTTTTATCTTAAAAAATTATATAATTTTTTCCTGAGGAGTGAAAAAAATCCGATTGAAGATATCTATTTTAGTTTAGAAGTTATTAATTAAATGCCGCTAGCGAGGCCCAATCGCCCACTGTGAAATGGCCCGAATTTTTTGTCTTATTAAGTGCTCTGCCATGCCCTGGAGCAGCTCACGAATATAAGGTCGCCCACTGAGGCCACAGAAGGCAGGAGGGGTGCTGGCATAAAGGATTGAAATTAGGCTCAAAATACACAAATATGAATATCAGAGCGCTGCTTATCACGGATGCGGCCACATCATCTGCAAACTCGACGTCCATCATCCTCCAATATTGATGCGAACAAAGGCTGTATCTGAGTTAACGTTCGTCAGCTTATTGGGTGCTTTGCCGGACGTGTTCGCTGCCCGCATGGGGCCTGTTTAAACCATTCGGCCGCTCGCACACTGTAGCATGAGAGTAGAGCTTACGGCTGATGGTATGAGTACCGTTATATTCGTTGATCTTAATAATGAGCTTACACTTTGTCACCTGGGCACACTGTAAACTTAAGATTATTCTGATCAATGTAATGATAGCCATTAACAAGCAAAGCTCTTCAAACCTCCTTTCTTCAGCTTCTGGAAAAATCAAACAAAGCAGAACCGAACTCATGGCTAATAAGGGCAGATCAGGAATATATATTTGGCTTTTGGTGTAGTCTGACACCACTGGTTTACAACGGACTTTGGGGCCGGTTTGGCTGCATCGGAGTAGGGAATAAGTAAATAGCAATAAAAATGGGTCTGGGGAGTGTGGAGGAGATAACTAAGGGCATGCCGCGCTGACTGAAGGTTTCCCTCCGATATGCGCGTAATAAAGGCGTAATAAAGGTACAACTCGATTGTCAGAGTCCTGATTTATAATTGTGTGAACAATTTTTCCTCTTGGTTTTCTGGCTCTCCTTTTATTTCTGGCAGCTAGGATATCGGCCTGAGTACTAGTTAACTCCTTGGAACAGACCCAGCCATTTGTATAACTGGGCTACACGAGTGCACTTTGGATGGTCGCAGCACTCCTCTACAACTCTTTGATGGTGGTTCTAGGTAAGGTTTCTAGGGCATATATTTTTCCTCCTGCGGACGAATACTAATGCGACTGATAGAGTTGTCCGCTCTTCTCTCGATAATGTGGATACTTAGGCACTTGTCCAATCCTCTAGAGCGTTTTAATAATCCACTTGCATTGGATACCCTGGACTTATTCTGGTTGGATGATGGCGGAAGGCGCCGCATAGTGGTTGTAATGCCAAAAATAAATAAAGTTTCTAAATTAAAAATCTACTAAATAAATTTAATCTAATTTAGCTGTCATACAAACAATCCGTAAATTTGTTGAAAAAAAAATTCTAAAAAAAAACTTCACTGTTTTTAAACATATCTTGATCAACTTTCGGTTAAAAGCTTAATATATTATTCCAGAATTTCTGATTATATTTTATAAAAATCGGACTACTATATCATATAGCTGCCATAGCAACGGTTGGAAGATTTTTAGAAAAAAAATTATAACTTTATTAGTTTTTAACATAACTTAATATAGTAGTCCGTTTTTTATACAATTAAATCTGAAAATCACAAATATATAAAGCTCATAGCGGAGAGTTGATATGTTGGTATGTTAAGAAACATAGAAGTTATAATTTTTTTTCTTCAAATTTACTGATCGTTTGTATGGCAGCTATATGATATTGTCGTTCGATCTGGGCCGTTCCGAATATATGTAAGAGTGAGAGTATATAGAAGACTATCTGCAAAGTTTCATTTTTATAGCTTCAAAACTGAGGGACTAGTTTGCGTAAAAACGGACGGACATGGCTAGATCGACTCGGCTGTTGATGCTGGTCAAGAATATATATACTTTATAGGATCGTAGATGATTCCTTCACTGCATTGCAAACTTCTGACTAAAATTGTAATACCCTGCAAGGGTATAGAAATGCAAAAGTGTAAAAACAAAAATGAATATGAAAGTAATTCAAATTATAGGGATAGATTGTGATTTATCCAACTGCTATCTGCAAGGACTTCCTTTCAGCTTAAAGAAGTTGGGTTTGGAAAATATTTTTTCGAAATTTGAAAGCTGGAATCGTGTGCCCATCGTGTGCCCACGTCCAGTTTTGAAAATATGGAACTTTGAAAATTTTCGAAAATCAAAAAGTTGACTTTTTCCAAAATTTTTTATTTGGAAATCACAATTACGTCGTGTGCCCACGTGTGCCCACCCATTGGAATTTTGAAAAAATCTAAACTGAAGCTTCAAATATTTTCAACGTGTGCCCATCTCTTAAAACTAAATATAATCGTGTGCCCAACCTTTAAAAATAATTATTTTTAACAAATACCGTGTGCCCACCTCTTAAAACTAAATATAATCGTGTGCCCACCTCTTAAAACTTAATATTCTTAACAAAAATCGTGTGCCCATCTCTTAAAACTTAATTTTTATAAATAAAAACGTGTGCCCACCTCTTAAAACTAAATATAATCGTGTGCCCACCTCTTAAAACTTAATATTTTAAACAAAAAGCGTGTTCTCATTTCTTAAAAGCAAAAAATATCGTTTGCCCACCCTTTAAAACAAATATTTAAAAAAGAAATGTTTGCCCACCTCATAAAACTAAAAACAAATTGTTTGCCGACCCTTTAAAAATTAATATTAGATGTGCAGAGAATACCTCTTAGTAAAACCCAAAACAACGCTCAACAAATTTTAACCCCTTTGCACAGGTAAAAATATCAACTTTAATAATGCATAAAAATCAGTTTTGAAAATTCGCATTTCTTCATTATAAAAAAAAAATAATAAAAAATTACAGTTTTCCGTTTATTCAATTATGCATCTATGTAGCTTTTTTCGTAAAAGTGAAAACAATTTGTAAATATGGAAATTAATCGTACACGTTTAAATAATAATAAATAGTAAACTTTGAGTGTTCGACTGTTGTTGGTGTATTTTTATACCCTTGCAGGGTATTATAATTTCAGTCAGAAGTTTGCAACGCAGTGAAGGAGTCATCTCCGACCCTATAAAGTATATATATTCTTGATCAGCATCAACAGCCGAGTCGATCTAGCCATGTCCGTCTGTCTGTCCGTCCGTCTGTCCGTCCGTCTGTCCGTCCGAATATACGCAAACTAGTCTCTCAGTTGTGAAGCTATCTGAATTAAACTTTGTAGATAGTGTTTTATATACTCTCACTCGTATATATGTCGAAACGAGCCGGATCGGTCAACTATATCATATAGCTGCCATACAAACGATCCGTAAATTTGTTGAAAAAAAATTATAAGTTCACTGTTTTTCAACATATCTTAATCAACTCTCGGTTATGAGCTATTTATATTGTTTCTGATTTTTAGATTTAATTTTATAAAAATCGTTCTACTTTATCATATAGCTGCCATAGGAACGGTCGGGAAATTTTTAGAAAAAATTATAATTTTGTCAGTTTTTAACATAATTTCTTCTACTTTGAGATACAAGTATTTCATATTTTTTCAGAATTTTGTTGTAAATTTCGGCGTGCCGAAGTTTGCTTCCTTTCTTGTTATAACTTAAATTTAACAATTATAGCGCTCCTGCGAGCAACTATAACTAGTAAGTTCTTTGTAACAATATATAGATTAGGGCGTTAACAATTCCCTTTGGCCGTTTTGCCCCATTTCTTAAAAAAAGACACATATTGCAGGCGAATATGAGTTTCGCTGCTTAACATTGCTAGAGATTTGGAGAGATTTTAGAAAAATGTAATTTGAATAAGTCTGCAAGTCACAGGTTAACGAAACTGAGGAAAACGATAACCATTCAACAAATATTTGCTTAAGTGCAGCCGAATGATAAGGTTTAATGTTTAATACTCAGCATGGCTTTCGCAGGCATTTATTATTACCATTGAGCAATAGCTAACGATCCATCTTTATCCTAAATGGGAAGGTCAAAACTATGTTATGTCACTTCAACAAGTCAAAATCATTGCTGACCATCTCAAATAGAAATTGCGGAAAATCATAGCAATGCAAAATATTTTGGACCACACAGCATTCTTTATGCGAAAGATGTTATATCTCAAATGGAAAAAATATCATATTGCACTTAAGTAGCAAGCTACTGACTCGATGGATCAACTGGTCAAAGCTTTTATAAGCAGAAGTTATCATTACGCATCATCATCATCATCAACTCAGTGTTGCTCAATATATAGTGTCAATTCCACAAAGCTCCCCAGAACCTCTGATTTCCATTCCGAAGCCAACACATGCGACTCTAAAATATGGGCTTAAAATTCAAAAGCGACACATTAAACAGGCTGACAAAATCGAATTTATGTCTCGGAAAAAAAAAAATTCGTGAAATTATGTGGGCAAAAATGGGTTCACATATAAGCATTCCCAAACAAAATGGTAGGGGGAATAATAATGCTAGAAACACGGCTAGAAGAGCATTTTCGGATTATGGAATGTTTTCAACAATTACAAGCTTAACTAAGAATATTTTATATAACTTCTACGTAATTTTGGTAACAATTTCGTGCGAGTATTTGTCGATGTTGAGAAACTTAAAATATTTTGTGAATATACATTTTCGTTATACATTAACAGATATCCTTGGTATCCTATATCACCGACGCGTCGGTCCATGAAATACTTCTTCATGGCTTGCAAATAATGGTTGTGGGATTTTTAGGAGAAAATGCTTCAGAAGCAAGAAATAAGTTTAATAAAAGCGTCCGGAAATCTCATGCTCGAACGAATAGCCAATTTAACAACTTGGCAGATGTATTTTATAGAGCTATGGATTCTTTTGACGCTCTAATTTTCCCGCCCAACCGACCGAGGGGCGCAGCCGTGTGACGTACGGCACGAAACGCATTCTAGATAGACGCGTAAGAAAGAAAATAAAGGAAAGCGCAAGAAAAATTATATTTTACTAAGATACTATCACTTCCATCAATAAAATCAAAGAGGCGGTTGTAATCTGCGCATAAAACCCTAAAGGGTTCATGCACTTCAATCTCCCTCCTACAGTGACCAATAACTAAGGGCATATGGGATCTAGATGTTAGTCGCGGTACGTGGAAATTGAGCTGACCTAGCAGATAGGAGCTCTCTACGTCTCCACCTATTAGCTTATGTAGAAAGACGACGCCAAGCATCGTTCTACGGTTAGCTAGCGAAGGAAGGTTAATTAATAAAAGTTTATTAGAGTAAGACGGTAATCTTAGGTCGTCATCCCAGGATAACCCACGTAGGGCGAACAGCAAAAAATTTGTTTGGACTGACTCAATGCGGTTAATATCGACTCCAAAACTGGGACTCCAAACGCAAGAACCATATTCCAAAATGGGCCGAACTAGTGAGGTAAAAAAAGACTCTTAGTTACATAAGGGGAATCGAATTCCTTCGACCACCTTTTTATAAACACAAGCACGCCTCTGGCTTTATTAACCATGCAGGAAATATGTTCAGAGAACAAAAGTTTAAGATCAAGGCGGACTCCTAGATCATCGACAAGAGTTATTCTTTCCAATGAGCAATCATTAAGCATATAAGTGGCATACTGGGGAGTGACACGTGAAAATGTCATCAGTTTGCACTTGGAGCTGTTGAGATGTAATAAGTTAGCACGGCACCATGCTTGAAAATTTTTAAGATCCTGGCCAGAGCTGTCCTTATACTGCAGGCATAGTTTAACATCGTCAGCGTACATAAGCACAGTTGGTTAAAACTAGAGGAAGGTCATTGATGAACAATGTAAATAGCAGAGGGCCAAGATAGCTACCTTGTGGGACGCCAGATGTGGCACTGAGGAATTTGGAGAGAGCATTTTTAAACAGAACCTTTTGGGAACTCAAAATCCATTTAAGCAGATCAACCGGAAGGCTGGCACAAACTCCCCCAACTGAACCCTCGACGAGGGTGCCGGCTGGGCAATGGGCACCGTCTTGCCATGGAGCAATGGGCATTCTGCACGCTGACACCCTGACACTACGGTGTCTAGCTGAGGTCTAGCGCCAGCGTTCTCTGATAACCCTCGGGTATATTAGGGGCGCTGTAACTAGACCATGGTTGGGGGTGCCTGGCGGAAGGCATAAAACGCTATGGGTGATTCCCTGAAATAAATTAATCACACTGGAGGAGAAAGACGTAGGAAAACGGGCTGGGATATCAGCCCAAATGTCGGTGGAGCAGAGGCTGCTACCACCGGCAGGCACGGGGGGGGGGGAGAAATCCCCCTTGCGTGTCGCCAGCGGCCACACCTCTGCCATGGTTTGAGCAGGCCATGGTAGTTGCACAGCTACTGCCAGAATACTGCAACGCGGTGCTGCTGTCGATACAGACGCAGGCCGCAACGATCAAGAGGGTGCTGGTACCTCTCGGAAGGACAGGCCCACAAAGTCAAAAGATGGCCTGAAAGCCAAAGCAAAGTGCAAGGCAGCTGTCAAGATCAGGGACAGCCTCAAGAACAGCGACAACCTCACCCCAGAGGAGAGGAGTCGGCTGGACTGGGCTAATTCCACGATCGCCGACAGCCAGAAATTCTTTGCAGAGAAGCCGTGGCAACGACCAACCAGTGGGCAGGCAACCAAGGAGGATGCGCTAACGGGCAAACGTCAGCGATCCAATGAGTCGGAGAGAACGGGTGCGTCCTCGGGCAAGCGCCAGAAAATCCCAGCGAAGAAAAAGAGGGCAACCGCCAGTGAGGTGGCAAAGCGACATCTGGTCGTGGCCCTCATAGGCCAAAACGACCCGGAGGGAAAGATGTCGGTGGAGCAGTGGCAGACGGTCGAATCAGGCATTCTGGACGCTCTGCTGGCGACAATGGAGCAGGGGAATACAGCGCCCACATCCTTCGATGGGGCTGGCTGGTTCCGAGGGGTAAAAATCCTGAGCTGCAAGGATGACCACACCCTGAAGTGGGTCTCCGATACGGTGACGAAAATGACACTCCCCTGGGAAGGCGCTAAGCTAAAGGTGGTGGACAGAACACAGATTCCGTCCGTACCGAAGGCGAAAGTGCTCTTTCCGAGGGTGGTGCCGACCGAACAAGCGCTCAGACTGCTACAATGGCAGAATCCTGACGTGCCCACCGCATACTGGAAAGTCATGCATGTATCCAAGCCAAAGAGCGAGGGACAGCACATGATTATCCAGATCAGCAAGGAGGCCGAGGATATATTATACCCAAGATTTGGGAAGATGGCGTGGGGTGTGGGCAGCGTGTACCTGCGCCTCAAGAAGCGCCACCCAAACGACGCGAACACCAACACGCTAGAGCAAGAAGAGGTTGAACGGGACCTCGGTCTGACGATCGAAGGTATCGACAGCCTCGACATGCCCGACACGGCATCCTCCGCCGCAGAGTCAGAGGTTGAGGACGAAGAAGATGCTGACCTCACGGTGATAGAGGTCACATCCAAACTGGAGTTACCCGCGGAGGATGAGGGTAATCTAGCTCAACCTACATAAAAGCAAGCTTGCATCGGCGGAGCTCCTTTTCACCCTGGAGGAAGGGTCCGCTGATGTAGCGTTAGTCCAGGAGCCCTGGATAGCGTCGGGCAACAAGATCTCCGGACTAAGCTACCCCAACTTCAACACGTACTACCCGACGCAGGTAAACAGAAACAGAACGGCCATCCTAGTCAGGAAAGGCATCTATGCTTACCTTATGTCTAATGTCACTGACGATCTAACAGTCGTGGCATTGGAAGGCGACAAGGACGACCCTCTTATACTCGCCTCGGGCTACCTTGCGCACGACAGACCAGCACCAACCGAGAAGCTTCAACGGTTGGTAAGCGAAACGAAAAAGAAGGAGCAGATGCTCATTGTTGGCATGGACGCAAATGCACACCATGGCATCTGGGGAAGCAGTGACACCAATGCAAGGGGTGAGTTACTGATTGAATTCCTTCTAGAAACTAACGTTGGTATAGAAAACCCACATATGTGGGTCCAACCTCCACCAACGTACTAGACTTAACAATTAGCTCAGGTAGGAAGGTAGTAGTCAGAGAATGGAGAGTGCTGCAAAGACCCTCATTCTCCGACCATAAATACATACAATTTGAGTTCGCATACAACGGCAACAAGCCAAAAACAATCTATAGAAACCCGCGGAACACCGACTGGGTCAAATACAAAATGAAAATCCGAAAAAGCCTAGCAAACTGTCCAAAAATCGCCACGGTCTGCGACCTAGAGAAAGCGGTGGAGACTCTAGGGGCAGAATTCTGGAGGCGTACAAGACCGCTTGCAAACCATCGCGGCAGAGACATAGCGGGAAACCACCTTGGTGGACACCACAACTAATTAGCGCTCGCAAAGAAGTCCAAGAACTGTTCGGTCTCGCCAAACAAGCGCACGAAGAAATGGTGTGGAATGAATACAAATCGAGAGTACGTATGTTCAAGAAGGACGTCAAAAAAGCCAAAAGAAACTGCTGGAGAACCTTCTGCACAAATATAGAGAAAGTCTCCGAGACAGCAAGGCTCAGGAAACTACTTTCCAAACAACCGGCGACCCAATGCCAACTCAAAACAAGTGACGGCAGATTGACAGAGGGAAACGAGGCAGCGCTTAACGCCCTGCTCGTATCTCACTCCCAGGCTGCACAGAAACACAATCAGAGAGCGTTACACCCAACGTAGCAGTGAGTGATACGATCCCCAACGAACTAACAGACCCCATCAGAATCCAATGGGCCATAGACTCGTTTTCGAGCTATAAGTCACCGGGGATGGATGGGATCATACCAGCCATGCTAAAGACAGCCAAAAAGGAAGTAATACCATGGCTTAAGAACATATTCGACGCATGTCTACAGTTGGGCTATGTGCCTGTTAACTGGAGGACAGCCCGAGTTATATTCCTGCCAAAAGCAGGCAAATGTAATCACGGGCAACCAAAAGACTTCAGACCAATCAGCCTCACTTCATTCTTGCTAAAAACACTGGAAAAGCTCCTCGAGATCCATATTAAGAACTCGACGAGATTCAAACTCAACCCTAACCAGCACGCATACACCAAAGGCAAATCGGTAGAAACGGCACTGCACTCGGTGGTCAGTACCATCGAAAAAGCATTGCACCACAAAGATTATGCCATGGGAGCGTTCATTGACATATCTGGAGCATTTAATAATGTATCAACAGACGCAATAATAAATTGGCCTAGAGGCCAATTTCGACAACTCAGCGGGGAACTTGTGGATTAGAAACCTGTTTAGCTGCAGAAGAGTTAAAGCTGAATGGGGTCCGGCAACCATGACCAAGGAGGCCCACAGAGGCACACCACAAGGTGGGGTCTTATCGCCTCTACTATGGAACATAGTAGTGGACGAAATACTACACACATTTGACAGGAAGGCGCCCAAGATAACTGCCTATGCGGACGACATCATCAGTGATCAGTGATCATCACGGGGAAATGCCTATCGACCATCAGCTCGGTCATGGAAGGAGCACTAAAAGATGTGCTAAAGTGGGCCACTAGAGCAGACCTGGACATCAACGCTCGAAACTTACATGGAAGTCTAATGTGGAGGACAGGGTGAAAAAGGCTACTGTGGCACTCTATACATCACAAAGAATGTTGGGTAGCACATGGGGCCTATCACCCCGACTCACGCACTGGATTTAAATCTCAGTAGTAAGACCAATTCTGCTCCATGGAATACTTATCTGGTGGGAAGCCACTCGAAAGATAACATTCCTAAATCTATTGGAGAAAGTACAGCGGCAAGCGTTAGTCTGCATAACGGGAGCGCTGAAAACAACACCGACGAAAGCGCTAGAAACAATCGTAGGTGTCCTACCTCTGGACATTCAAGCCCGCCTAACAGCACAAAAAAAAGGCAGCGCAACGTCTAATGGCAACGGGCAATATAAAAATACAGCTATTTGGACACAGCGCAATCGGCAATGGAACCGAAAAAACAACGGACTATATCACACCCAGATATACTTTCGATAATATCCCCACCATGCTGGGACCAGACGAATGGCGCCATGGTATCAACCAATGTGCTACCAACGTCTACACGGACGGCTCGAAGATGGAGTCGGGTGTTAAAGCAGAGGTCTACTGTCCGAGACCGAAACTTAGGCTCTCGTACAAGCTACCCGATTACTGCGGCATTTTTCAAGCGGAAATCTTCGCTATAAGAAGAGCAGCAGAAGCAATCCAACAGCGACTACTGTCTACAAGGGGCACCATAAACTTCTTCGTAGACAGTCAAGCAGCCATCAAGTCGCTCCAAGCATCGCACATCTCCTCCCAAAATGTCTTGGCTTGCAAGGATGCGATAGATACACTACGCACCTCAAAGAAGGTGTTTATCTACTGGATACCAAGCCACCAAGACATAGAGGGTAACGAGACGGTAGATGCTCTCGCATAGAGTGGAACTCGGAAGAACAGCACTCAGGATCAAATCCAAATTTCGCTAAGATCTCTATACAGCGTTATAGAGAGCAAAGCAGCAAGAGCGGCAGAACTAAGATGGAAAAGCACAACCACCTGCAAAATTGCAAGAACAATGTGCAACTCACGGGACGATAAACTCTCTAAATTCTTGATACAGCTTCAAAGGAAAGAGTGCAGGATTCTGGTAGGAGTAATAACTGGACACTGTCTATCAGCGTCACACGCGAAGAAACTGGGCTTGACGAAAGAGGATAGCTGCAGGAAATGTAAGGAACCGGGGGCCGAAGAGACCCTGGAACACCTACTCTGTCAGTGTCCAGCACTGGCAAAGTCTCGGAAACGCCACATCAATATGTACGAGATACCCTCGCTAAAGGCAGCGGCCGGACTAAAGCCGGGTCCGCTGCTGAGGTTTGCCAAAAGCAGCATCATACTGAGCAACCTTAACTTCACAGAGTCAACTGTATATAAAAAAAAAGCATATATATATATAATGCTCCATTTTTAATTCCGGCACCACTAAGGACCAAAAATGGTCTATGTGAGGTCACCACTCGGTGACCTACCGGCCTAACCTAACCTAACTTAGATCAACCGGAAACCGGAAATTAAGCCGAGTTTCCTCACATGAAGGGAATGGTTAACCGACACAAAGGCTTTACTAAAGTCCGTGTAGATCACATCGGTTTGAAGGTTGCGTTGGAAACCTCTAATAACGAATGAGGTAAGTTCCAGCAGATTTGTAGTAGTTGATCTACGCCTCATAAATCCATGCTGACATGGGGAAATGACGGATCTGCACAAGTGCTGCAATTGAGGAGTTATTACATTCTCGAAGAGTTTCGGAATAGCCGATAACTTAGAGATGCCCCTATAGTTACAGGCATCCGTTTTGCTTTCTTTTTTTGTGGAGAGGAATAGTAAAGGATTCCTTCCAAATAAGGGAAAATTCGGAGGTTTCTAAAGATAAGGTAAACAATTTTAGAAGGGGGTTGCACAGAGCTTCCGCGCAATACCTAAGCACGCAGCCCGGTATTCCAACGGGACCCGGTGAATATACTGGCTTAACGCGTTGAAGATCCATACTTAGGGAGCTTTCGTTTAAGATTGGACTGAAGATTAAGTTTGAACAGGGCATATTTTTGGCTGAGGGAGAATAAGTAGTTTTAAAAAACTCCGCAAATAGATCGGCAATAGCCTGATCCATTCCACTCAAATATGGCGGTGTATTCGCCGCACCGCTCACTCCAACGCCGCGTGCCCCGATTCCAACGGGATCCTTGGCGGCCTCTGCTTGACCTTCATTCGCCTTTGCCTTCACCAGCTCCGACTCTAGATGTGCGATCCTTTCCATTAGGGCCGCCACTTGTATAGTCGTGGAGTCCGTAATCTGCCCTGTTGCCTCGGGCTGCAGGTTACTTTCCTGGCGGCTGTTCCACTTTCCTTCGGAGTCTGTTACCGCTGCCGATCACCAGCCACACTCGCAGAGCTGGCCGGGTTGCCAGTTGCTGTGGCCGTGGTGGTCGCAGTCGCGGGAACACCCGAGACATTTAATCTGGGGCTCCGCCGGGGCGAATGCTCTGTGGGCATCTTGCAGAGTGCGAATAAAAGAAAATGACGCCGCTCGGCCGATCACGGGGAAATGCCTTCAGAACACTTAAATGAAACCGCCGCTTGGTTAGCGATATCAATGACAAACAGTCGAAGTGTGTGTGTTTTATTCTGAAATATGTACTTCAGTTAACTTAACCTGAAATACAATTCTTTTCTATCTTACATAGCGCAGTTTCTCTTCCCTCTCAATGTGACGGCTGAATTCGGTGTAGTTCGATCCGCCAAAACTAAGCTTTCATTTGGCCATATTAGTGTGGCCAATTAATATAAACTTCAACTTCTTCACACAAAATAATACTGAATCTAGCGGCGCTAAACTTTAACTTGACTAACTATCGATAGCCTTAATCCGTTCCGCGACAGGGAGATAAGTAATGAATCAAAATACATTTAAATTGAAAGCCCGCGCGCGCCATCGATCGAGGATGAAGAGACAAACTGGAGAAGCCGTTAGGCACAAGCAGGAAGCATTAGCCCCAATGCCAGATAGAAGGACGGGCACACTGAAACCCGCCAGACCGCTATAAAAAGCGAGCCACAGCCGCAAGAAACTTACTTAGCATCAGACAGCGATCGAGGGAGGTAAGCCTACCGTAGTAGCACGAATCCGGTAAAAAAAAAGTTCCCGAGCTAAGTATAAAAGTTATTCTTAAACAATTACTGTGTAATTCTCCCCGACTTTTACTCTGGGACCGGGACTCTCTTTCAGCAACCACACCTGACAAAAACAAATATCCCTTAGCCACACGAACACTGACGGATTGTCACATCTTTAAGCCGCTTGCTAGGTTTTTGGTTCGTTTCCGATCATGTGGGTGTCAACTGAAAAAGAGTTTCTCCGTTGAAGCTGCCTGAAGATCCTAGCCATCCTACTTTTGATGTGACTATCGATTCGGGCACCGTTGTAAAGGATAAGTCCCATCGATTCGCCTATAAATTTCGCTCTTTTTGTAAAGCTAACTTTTACAAGCCTAACATGGTAATATCGTACTTTAAACAGATCAAATTTATACATGTGCACTGATATGGCAGCCGCTGTGGACATTTTTTAAAGTGCCATGAACTCGTTTATTTTACCTTGTGTTCCGGTAATCCGTCGGTCTCCCGTAAGTCATCTTGGTTTAATAAGGAGCTGGCAAGCTTAAAAAATGTTAAGTCTAGCCAATATAATTAATATAGCCTAACCGGCTCTCAAACTGCTCTCTCTAAGTATATAAGTGCTCGGTCGACTGCGTGCTCAGGTATTGTGCGGACGCGTTGTGTAACCCCCTTCTAAAATTGTAAACCTTTTCTTTAGAAACCCCTAAAGTTACCCTTATTTGGAAGGAATCCTTTATTATTCATCCCTACAAAGAAGGTAGAAAAATGGATGCCAGTAACTATAGGGGTAACTCTAAGTTTTCGGCTATTCCGAAACTTTTCGAGAATGTAATAACTCCTTACCTGCAGCAATCGTGCAGATCCGTCATTTTCCAATGTTAGCATGGATTTATGAGGCGAGGATAAACTACTAAAAACTCTTGGAACTTACCTCATTTGTTACTCGAGATTACTAACGCAACTTTTAAGCCGATGTTATTTATACGGTCTATAGTAAAGCTTTTGACTCGGTTAATCAGTGTCCTATTGTAAGGACGCACCTTAATTAGGCCTTCTATTGATCTTTTTAAATGGATTTTGAGTTATTTGGGCATTATAGAGGTGTGCTTGCATTTATAAAAATATGTTTGAAGGAATTTGATTCCCCTTACGTAACTAAGAGTCTTTTTACTTTGTTGGCCCATTTTGGAGTATGGTTCTTGAGTTTGGAGTCCTAGTTATGGAGTTCATATTAGCCGCATTTAGTCTGTAAGAAAAAAACTTTTTGCTTTTTTGCTAACCTTAACCTTAACCTTCTAGACTTCTATCAATTAACCTTCCTTCTCTAATTTACAGTAGAATTTCCACGAACCTCGACTAAAGTCCAGAACCCATATCGCCATAGTTATTGGTCACTGTATTAAGGAGTTTGAAGTGCATGAAACCTTTTGAGTTTTATGCGCCGATTACAACCGCATCTATGACTATATTATTGGTGGTGTTAGTTTTCCTAGACTTAAGATTGTTGCTCGCAATGTAGCACCTTAGTTAATTAAAATTTGCCTCGTACTTTTCTTTATTTTCCTTCTCACACTTCTATCTAGAACGCGTACGTCACACGGCTGCGCCCTCGGTCGGTTGGGCGAAAAGTGGGAATCTTTGGAACTCGCGCGTACAAAAAAAAAAAATATTGCCGATTTTCGAGGTTTCCTTTGCACTTGCATCGACGCTTAGAATTTGAAACGATTTATGGTCGAAATTAAGGCTGAGGAACCTAGGAACTTGGTGATAGTTAGCACGTGGTCTGATAATTTGGGTAGCCCCTGATCGTAACGACAGCTTATAAATGTCTTTCGACAAGTTCTTTTTGTTGTTTATGGCAAATGTCGCGCTTTGTTTTAATAAAATTCAAAGCCTGTATAAC
Source organism: Drosophila watanabei (assembly GCA_008042575.1). Classification (NCBI taxonomy): domain Eukaryota; kingdom Metazoa; phylum Arthropoda; class Insecta; order Diptera; family Drosophilidae; genus Drosophila; species Drosophila watanabei. Next base: position 4,568 of record VNJS01003875.1, on the reverse strand, counting down.
CTCAAGTCTGGATAATTTTCGCAAAATTCTTAAAAACAGTTTTCTATATTTTTGCTATTTATTTCTTAACCATATACCAGCTAGAGATATTTTCTGTTGCTATCCTACATTAACACTCACGTTGGGTTGTAGCATGAATATTCTTAGAAGTCCCGATACGCTAAGATCGTCTTGGATCCTTGTTGCTTTTCTTGCTGTTTGCCACACGCTCGTGAAGCTGCCGATGAGCTGTCTTTCTTTCCCTCCATCGCTAAAATGCTGCTATCGGTGTCGTGGCTCTCTTCCAAATGTATTCTGCGCTTCTTCTTTACCAATGTGCGTACGAACACGCGTTGAGTCATAGCAGTGCTGCTGCGCATTTGCTTGTTCTTTGCTGCGCAGATTCTGCTCCGCTGTACTGTACTGTCCTTATCGATGATTTTTTAGTTTCTGACGTTCGCTGTTATGGCTTTCCTCAGTCGCTGAAGATTTGTGTGGGATTACGTTCGACTGCATCCTCGATTTTCTTTCATTCTCTTCTGGTGCACGTACTCTTCGCTAAACTGGAGCTGATTCGCTGACCTTGGTCAGGTACGTCCCTTTGGCACAGATATTTGTTTAGCGACGTACGGGGCAAAAACAATCATCTTCCTTTGGCCCAACTGCATTTGCTTGCTCTCTCTTTCTCTCTGGTTCTTCGCTTTTTCTGTAGGGCTGGTATACGTGTCACTGTTTCTTGTATGTGTGATCCTCCATCATTATCTCTACATTGAAGGAGTCAACATGTCAGCGAAACATATTGTTTATATTTTTATAACCTTGCAGGGTATTATAATTTCAGTCAGAAGTTTGCAACGCAGAGAAGGAGTCATCTCCGACCCTATGAAGTATATATATTCTTGATCAACATCAACAGCCGAATCGATCTAGCCATGTCCGTCTGTCCGTCTGTCTGTCTGTCTGTCTGTCTGTCTGTCTGTCCGTTTCTACGCAAAGTAGTCCTTCAGTTTTAAAGCTATCTGATTGAAACTTTGCAGATAGTCTTCTATATACTCTCACTCGTATATAAGTCGGAACGAGCCGGATCGGTCAACTATATCATATAGCTGCCATACAAACGATCCCTAAATTTGTTGAAAAAAAATTATAACTTCAGTGTTTTTTAACATATCTTAATCAACTCTCGGTTATGAGCATTATATATTGCTTTAGATTTTTAAATTTAATTTTATAAAAATCGGACCACTATATCAATAAGCTGCCATAGGAACGGTCGTGAAATTTTCAGAAAAAAAATTATAGCTTTGTCAGTTTTCAAGATAATTCTACATTTGAGATACTAGTATTTCATATTTTTTCAGAATTTTCTTGTAAATTTCATAAGAATCGGACGACTATATCATATAGCTGCCATACAAACGATCGGTAAACGTGGAGAAAAATTACATTTTACTTTACATGTAAAAATGTGAAAAAATGTAAAAAAATGTACAACTGTTAAAATTTTATGTATTTGAAATTAGTTCGTATTATATTATATTGGGATCGATTATAATTTATACAATTGGAATCTGCAAGGGTATACAAACTTCGGCGTGCCGAAGTTAGCTTCCTTTCTTGTTTTTAATGAAAAAGTTTAAGGAAAATTGTGAAGTGGTATTTTACTTATTTGTATTATTTTGAAATTAAGCTTAAACATATATATCTAACAATTAATACTTATATGCAGCTATATAAATAAATGAAACAGAGTATTAAAAAGACTTTGTTAATTAAATGATTTACGTATTATAGCTGACGCCAACGATTGGGGTACCATTTACCCAAATATTTCGGGAGATGGTGCACTAGGCATGATCATTAATAACAAAGCGGATGTCTGCGTTGGAGCTATGTACTCGTGGTTAGAGGACTACAGATTTCTAGATCTCTCCGTGTACCTCGTACGATCTGGCATAACATGTCTGGTTCCAATGCCGATGCGGATAGCCGGTTGGTATATCCCACTGGAACCTTTTCAAGCAACTCTTTGGGCTGCGGTGTTTTTCTGTTTATGTATAGAAATCGTAGGATTGATTTTAGCATATCGAAGCGAGCAGGAATTGTATTTGACACCAACCGAACGCGTTGGATGGTGGAGCTGTGCAAAATACGGGCTGTCCACGACATATAAACTTTTAATATCACAATCAGGAAATAGTAAAACACATTCAATCACAGTTCGTGTTCTCCTTTTTGCCTGTTTCCTTAACGACTTAATTATTACCAGCATATACGGTGGGGGACTTGCCAGCATATTAACGATTCCCAGCTTGGAAGAAGCCGCTGACACTGTGCAACGTTTACGTTCTCACAAATTACAATGGGTCGCCAATTCTGAGGCATGGGTGTCAGCCATACGTGGTTCTGATGACGTAAGTTCTTTAAATATTTAACACTGCTGACATAAACTAATAGAACTTATGTTATTCTTTTGGCAGCCCTTAGTCCATGATCTGTTAAATAATTTTCACATCTTAGGCGATGAAGAGCTGCTTCGGTTTGCAGAGGACCAGCAAGTAAGCGTTGGTTTTGCTGTTGAACGCCTTCCTTTTGGTAAGAGAGAATCTATACTCAAATAAATTCGATACTTATACCAATAATCTCGCAGGTCACTTTGCCATTGGAGACTATTTGGTGCCACAAGCTATTGACCAGCTGATTATAATGCGGGATGATCTTTATTACCAGTACACAGTAGCTTTTGTGCCGAGACTTTGGCCACTCCTAGAGCCTTTTAATTCCCTAATATACAATTGGCACTCCTCCGGATTCGACAAATACTGGGAGTATCGTGTGGTAGCCGATAACTTAAACCTAAAAATACAACAACAAGTCGAGAGCACTATGTCTGGTAGCCAAGAGGACATTGGTCCAGTCACCCTTGGAATGTCTAACTTTGCTGGTATCATTTTGGTTTGGCTATTGGGATCTATTTTCGGCATAATAACTTTCCTGATCGAGTTGATTTTAACAAATGTTCCACGACTTAATTTTAATTCTTCTTTATGGGATAGATTTTGTTATATCTGATAATTATCTTAGCCCAGGTTAAGAGGTACTGCAGAAGGTCACTATTGAAAGCCTTTTATTTTTTTATATTAGAGGAAATATTAATATTAATGAAAATGACAAAGGTTATGTATAAATTATGTGGAAATGACAAATGTTTGAAGAAACATTTAAGATTTTGTAAGAAAAGAGCCTAATGAACTTACACCCTTTACGTAGAAAAAATTATTGAGTTTCAAATTTAAAAAATTAACAGATATAAACCAGTTAGAAATCTATAGTCAAGAGAGCTTAAAGTGTCATAGTATTTACCATATGGTTTGTCCTTTAAATAAAACAAGATAAAAATATAAAAACTACGCTTCTAACATAAAAATCTTTCTGATAATATTTATTGTTATTTTATTTGTTCAACTAATGCATGATAGGTTAAATTACTTGGGCCAAATAATTTTGCTCCCGCTGTTTATTAACTAGAGATTACATTACATATATATATATATAGAATTTTAATTGATTGGCGAAGAATGTAATTAAGAATAAACAGATCATATTTTCAGAAGCTTGAACTCGCACACATTTACTTGAGAAATCCGTTTTTTGGCCCAGCGTCGTAGGACCATCGTCGTTAAACCTTTCAATTAAACTACTTCGTCGTCGTCCCTCTGCTCCTGCGCCGTCGTTGCCGAACATCATCCTCGTGCTGCTCACCTCTTCGTCATCTCGTCGGATCACTTGCATTTCACCCTTCGTCATCTGGGTCGTCCTGCCTCGTCGTCATTGGTCGTCGTCTCCAGCTCACTCGTTTCTCGTTAAGTTGGGGCGTTGTTCATCGTAGTTAAGTTAAATTAGAACGTACGTTAAGTCCAGTAAAGTATCAAGTCATCCGATATAAGTAAAAGTTATCCTATATAAGTATGTCACCCCACCATAAATGTGGAAAATTGATGTGAATAACTCATGGAGTGGAATCAGTGGCAATAAATTAATAAAGTAGGTGGTCTGGTCTCTTGCTGTCAGCATCTAGTGTGACGAATATTGCCGCGTGGCCGCTTGCCGTGTACATGTACACTGCCCAGCTCTCGAGCGGGTGGCAAATCTGAGCTCCACCACTGAACCAGCTCCCACTTGGCTAAATGTGTGGCCCTGCCCTACATTGAGAAGAGCAACATCCAGCGTCGAGAGCACTTTCAGAGCCCAAGTGTCGAAATCGCCTGCAAGCAGCGTCGGATATCGGCCTCTTGCATTCGCAGTGAGCCTCTCTTGGATGGGTGCGAACTCGGCCAATGAAAGGCTAGGGGCGAGGTATATATTGTATACCCACTAGCCTCCAACGAAGCCTTTGTTCTAGAGTACTTTCACCAAACCGCCACCTTTCTGGACCCCACCGACCTTATACTTTGCGAGTTTATTGATTGCATTTGACAAGCCAGCAGTAAAAGCCAGCCTGGCTTCCTGTGTTATGCGGGAGATTTGCCTGCTTGATGAGCGCATCCTCTAACTCCTCTTTGGCGGCCAAATCGTCAAGATCCCATATC
>VNJS01003870.1:0-25863 GCA_008042575.1 Drosophila watanabei | reverse complement strand
CATACATAGGATAAACCCCATACATAGGATAAATCCCATACATAGCATAATACTATTAAAATCATAATACATAAGGTAACAAAAATTACAAAAAAAATATTTAAAAAAAAAATAGAAAAAACCTAAAACCAAAAAAAAAAAAAAAAAAAAAAAAAAAAAAAAAAAAAAATTATATAAATATATATATAATTATAAAATAACTTCACTATATTACGTTATTTTTCAAAAGGAGGGAGATGTAGTATGCACATATATCGAATACTTACTGTATTTAACGGGTACACACTGTAACACTTAGTTGCAATGTTTATTCAAGGTCTCGGTCATAAACCTCAAGTAGACGAAATATGAACTACCCACTTATGTATGTATTGGCCCGCACCCAAAGAGTGCAAGTGTCAGCATAAATGCTACACGAGCGGACCACATGTATGTATGTGCATATACCTCCGCGCTCAGTCCGATCGAGCATAGCTATGTATTTAAGAATATTTAAGAATATATATATGACTCTCCGCTGCCGCTGTTGGCAGCGCAGCTAAGGGACTTAGACTTCCTTAGCTTTAAATTTACATGGATTAAGACACAGACGAATGTGAGTTCGGAGCGACAACAAAGGTTGCTCCGACCTAAAACCAAATACTTAAGAATACATTAAAACCTGAACTTATTACAAAATAAAAGAAACCCAACTAAAAACCAAATTAAAACCCTGCCTAATTATTTACTGGAGGACGTTGTTAAAACTATCACAATAGACGCACGGGTGGAAACCGCATCTGTGAAGCTGGCTAAAGAGAAACCACGTGCCGGTTAATTTCCACCTGACCCAGGTTCATAGCGACCACGGGCTGCTTTCGGAGTAAGTGGTGTCACCGGTCACGAGGAGTGCGGCATCTGCCCATGCTGCAACGCAGACATAGAGGAGACAGCAAAGCACTCAGACTTCCAGTGCTCGAGGTTTACGAGCGAGCGAGCAGCTCTGGAGGCCAGGTTGAACTCCATTATCACGGTGGAGAACCTGGTGCCGTAAATGTTGATAGCTTTGGAAAATTTTCAGGCGGAATCTCAGGACTCAACATAAGTCGGCGACTCTATGTACCTAATCCCCTAATCTTATGAATTGGGGCAAGATAGCTATTTCTGTAAAGAACCTCCCTGAGACGTCGTGGCATAGAATCTACTCGTTATTGGGTATCCTCACGCGAAAATTTTGCCCATTCCTGCATTATAACTTCCATATGCGTTGTTTTTTAAGTAATCTTGTTTTCCTCAAGTAGGTTCCACAAGTGCTCTATTGGATTGATTGATATTCGAAGATTGAGAAGTCGCTTTCAGCTGTTTCTTAACATTACATGTATAAGAGCCAGAGCATTACATGATGGGCTGTATGCTTGGGAACATAATCATGCTGAAAATAAAATTCTTTTCCTATGCCTAACCGTTGCACACTTGGGAGTAAATTCTCGTGTGATATGGCCATAATGTCCATATGGTTCATGGTGGAGTACTCCGTTGCCTACATGTTTAACAGTCGGGTACAAATTTTTTTTATCCAGCGCAGTACCTCTTTTTTTCCATATCTTTTTTTTTCCTTTGATTCCAAAAATACAGAATTAGCTCTCATCGGAAGATAGGATGCTGTTCCAAAACTGGCGGCTTGGAATTGTGGTCATTGGCAAAATCATTTTTTTTTTGTTCAGATATTTAGCTTATAACGGGCTACATGGCTCCTTAACCTTCAAAGTTACCTCATGGGCAGTTAAAGGAGAATTTTATTTCACCAGCGAGGACGACCAGTTCCAACTTTCCTAACTTTTTGCCCTCAAGAAATAATTTAAAAAAATTTGGACCAGTTCCAGAATTTGAAAGGATTGATCCGGTGGATTTATAGTTATTGATTACCTTCTGAATTGAGCAGTGGGCTCTACGAACTTCGAAAAATTTTGCCCTCAAAAGATTATAATAAAATTTTTTTTTTCCGCTGAACAAATTTCCTTTCCTTTTACTCAATCATGACAGAAATGATAAAAATTCCAAGGCAGTCCTTTGCACTCAAGTGCATTTCAAGAATTTCAAGTTTTACCGGTTCCAGAAATATTGGTAGTTAAATCTCTGTGTATCCAGACTTTTGTGGAAGCAACTTTTTTTTAGAACTTTTGTTTAAAAGAATGTAATAACAATTTGAATATTTAACCTAAAATAAAAAAAAAAAAAAGACAGAAACCGTTTTCCCAATTATAAGACGGCGAACATATTTGCTTGGTATGTATAATATTTCTGAGAAATTCAACGTTAAATTCAGAAATTTGTCTCTTCCCAGGTGTATCCAGGTGTAGAAGTTCGTCGTGTCCACTTTTATTTATGTATGTTTACACATATGTGCGAAAATAAATAACTAAATTCATGCTACAAATGTAGTATTCATATACCCTCATACATTTTTATACGTTTGCAAATGTATGTATTATTATTATTATTTATTAGTTCTTTCAGTGGTGCAAAGATAGATTTTGGGTCATTTTTCATTTTCGAAATAATGCAAAATTCAAGTGATTCGCACGGGACAAAAAACGGAAGTGACTTTAGAAGTCGACCAATTTAAACGCGAATTTCTACGAATTCTGAGGAAACATTTTTATGGAACTAATTTTAAACTATTATGCACAAATGTCTCTTAAAAATGGCTATGAATTTTTTTTAAATGACTTCACTCTTTGTGGATTTGCACGGGACATCGCGCACAAGACATTTTTTATCAGCATACCTTTTACGTTGTTTTTTACTATTAAACTAAATTAGAAAAGAATATATCCGTTTTGTTTTTACTCTTTGCATTCTTCTAGCGATGTTAGAAAACAAAAGTCAAAGCATAAAGCTTCGTATTAGATGTTTTCTTAAAAAGAAACAGGTCTATTTTATGATGTTTATATCAAAATAATGAAAAATGGCGATGGCGCGAATATTCATTCGAATATTTTGAAATTTGTTTTAGAATATGCTAAAGCCTTTCAAATTTTATCAATTGGACCATTTCTTAATGTTATTCTGTTGAAAAAAAAACACATTTAAGAGAAGTTTTAGTTTTTTGGCCGCAGTGGACCTTTTCGTGGAATTGCCTATATGTATTTATACAATGCATCGCGAGAAAATGAAAATAGTTTTATTGTAGTTTTAGGTAAGTCATAGACCGAAGGCTCTTCCATATCTCTGTAAGGAAATTCGTAAATATATGAACAAGAACAATATGTACAATCTTAAATATGTACTTAAGTACATAAGTACCAAATCTACGTTTGTACACACATACGATAAACGATGCATAAGTGATAAACACCACTTTTTTAAACATACCCATTATTACAATTAATCGAAGGCTTTAAAATAAAGAATATCAGATGGCTTTATAGAGGCGTACACCGCTTATTTTTATTCTGATCAGCTGATGACGTTCACCAATTGAACTAGTTCTAGAATCTAAATCTAAACGTTTAACAGTTAGAGCTGAATCACAACATCAATGTGTACACGATAAGTGTATTTAATCTATTTAGCCATTGTTATATTTTCACAAAAGTTAGGTAACATAGTCATATGTCACATACATATGTCCCATAAATTTCTTGGTTGCAGCATGCAACAGAATAGCGCTTAAGACATCGATGTTTTTGAAAAATATGGAAAATCAATATTGGTTTAGCACTATCGATGTTTTTTACAAATCACAAAATTTAGGAAGGCAGGTGTAAATATATCAATATACCATTGCCGGGTATTATTATTTTAGTCAGTAGCCTGCAATGAAGTTATAGTCATTTGTGATCTTAAAAAGTACATATATTCTTGATCAGCATCAACAACCGAGTCTATCTAACCATGCCCGTCTGGTTGCGCGTATTTCTGTTCCACGCAAAGTAGACTCTCAGTTTTAAAGCAATCCGAACTTTGCAGATAATAAAATACATATCTTTATCTATTATATGAGATATGAGATGTATATCCTTACTGAGTAGATTAATGATACTCTCCTTATTTTAATCTTGATAAATTTGTGATGATTTTGGGAGTAAAGCTGTTGTTTAACTTAAGTTCATTAAAATGTAAGACAATATAAATTTTCTTAAAGCAAAAAAAAATTTTTTTTTCAGTTTATCTTTAAACATCGGTGATACATCGACGCTTTGTTGTAAAAAATCGAAAAAACATCGATGTACGCGAACATCGATGTTTCTCCACCTCTAGAAAAAAAATCATTGATGGTACTATCGATAGAACCAATGGTACTACCCCGTGGAGAAGAGTTGGAAATAAATCGATTATATAATCGACTATAGCTTTTCCAATTATGCGATACATCGATTTAAATTTTCAGAATCGATTTAGTAGAAAAAGTTCGAACACTTCTCGGAAAGCGACATGAACGAGATCAATACATATATTTACAGGTTATAATTATTATATTTCAATATGTATTATAATGATATGAAAACTCATATTGATATATAGCGTTATTAAAAAAAATATAAAATATTATTCAAGTTAAATTATATATTTCCGAAACCATAAGCGAAAAACCCAAAAACTTATTATTTTATCCCATTGATAAAATGTAAAGAACAACAATAACAAAAAATCTTCCAAAATATGCAAAAACAAAAAATATTTTAGACGAAAAATATGTATGGAGTGTATTCTCGATTTTAATCGATTTACTTTTCGAATTTGATATATAAGTCAATGCACTGAAAACCGATTTATTTCCAGCTCCACTGGGCAGTAGAGTGTGCAATAAATCGATTTTCAGTCAATGGTGTTATCTTAACAAATTTGAATAATAAATCGATTTCAGTCAGGTACTATAACCGATAATAATGAATGAAAATATTTAAGTTAAAAATCAACCAATTAAAACCCACTTAAAATAAGAAGGATAAAATCGTGTGAATAGTTTTTGGATAATATATCCATTACATAGATTATTTTTATATTTAGGAGTTTTATGATATCATCAATGAATTTGATTAAAATTGAGCTTTGTTATATACTACTGGCCAGTAGAGTGTGCAATAAATCGATTTTCAGTCAATGGTTTTTCTTAACAAATTTGAATAATAAATCGATTTCAGTCAGGTACTGTAACCGGTAATTATGAATGAAAATATTTAAGTTGAAAATCAACCAATTAGAATCCACTTAAAATAGAAAGGATAATATCGTGTGAATAGTTTTTGGATAATATATCCATTACATAGATTATTTTTATATATCTAGGAGTTTTATGATATCATCAATGAAAATGATTAAAATTGAGCTTTGTTATATAAATCAATAATAATTATTATATATTAAAAATTAAATATAAAAAAAAATTAAAATCAACAATAATGATTACTTGAATTTTTTTTACTTAAAATAAAAGTCTACATTAATTAGATTAAGTTCATGAATTTTTTTTCCAAGTTTGAAACACGTCCTTAAAGAGGACATCCGAAGGATCAATTGTGTGCTACAACCCTGACGAAACAATGCATAACTTACTTAAATTTAATGTAGACTTATATTTTGAGCGGTTAATATAAAAATCCAAAATAATCATAATTGTTGATTATATTTTACTAAAATATAATTATTTTTATTGAATTAAATAAATTAATTATATTTAAGTCATTATTAATAATCAAAAAAGACCCATCAATGAGTAATCATTATCATGTGATTTTAAAAATAAAACTAATAATGATTACGGTCACTGATTTAAATCGACTAAAATCGAAAAGACTTTTCATTAGAGGTGGAGAAAAAAAATATGGAAGCATCGATATTGGTTACGGACCATCGATCTTATTTTTTAAATCAAAAAATTTAGGAAGGCAGTTGTAAGAATATCATTATACCACTGCCAGGTATTAACATATTAGTCATGGCGCGACTACGGTCACAGTGATTTAAAAAGGTAAACAATAACAATGTCCGTCAAATTAGCGTCGGTGAGTTAGCGTCGAAATGGAACGGTGGGAAAATGGAACACCGAAGGATTATTTGTTTTTAATTTATTTCGTTAACAAGGCACTGAATTTAACAAAATGTTAAGAAAAGAATTTTCTATCGTTTTTTATTGGGTTTAGGGGTATTTGACCTTTGGGTATATTAATAAAAAGCCTTTGAAAAATCAAGTTTTCATAGTTTTCTTCATATCCTGGCTCAAAGGATTTGTTCCACCATAGCCGGTATGTCAGGACAAAGGATTTTTATTGTAATTTAAATGTACAAAATTTTATTATCCTTGAACCGTCAGTTTCTGAGAAAATTGCATAGCAGTGAGCTAACCTCGGGTTCCGCTCCATACGAAATAGGTCAGCAAAAATTGTAAGTCCTATAACTTGATTTTAAGAGTTTGTTCCCATATGCACGGTATATTGACTTACTAGGAGAAGATAAATGAATATTTGTTGAAATTTTCATAAGCTTTGAACCGTCAGTTTTTGAGAAAATCGCATTACATGGGCGGTGTTTGTGGGCTGATAACAGAGGCGCGAACTATTTGTGGGCTGATAACAGAGGCGAACTATGAAAATGGAACCAGATGTGAACCTGCAGAGAACCAGTCGCTGAACCAAACAACGGAACTATGACTAAAATATACTAGATTGGCAATCACTACCAATTTATAGAATTAAATATGCAATAAAATTATTGATCAACAAGCAAATTGGAAAATCTAATCATTTTATAGGTGTTTTTATTCAAAAGCCGTTCAGTAGTTCAGGAGAAATTTGTTATTTCCTACTTTCAATTATTCTGGTATTTACCAGCCATATTGACCCTAACGCCACGTGCCCTACGCTTTATGTAATTTTCGACGCTAACTTTTAAAAAATTCCTGCAGCTCTCAGCGCTTTTGTTCCAATATGCACGGTATCTCATTCAAAAGCTAAAATTATTCTCTAATTTCGGATTTAATCTTAATTCGATTGAACTAATAGATTTTGAGAAAATCAAGTGTTTATCTTTTCCGACTCAATTAATAAACACTGGTTCCACATCGACATGAGCAGAATGTGGCGGGCACCATGCGATATTTTCGACGCTAACTTTCAAAACACTCTCTGAGCTCTCAGAGAATTTGTTTCCATATGCACGGTATCTCAATCAAAAGGGCTAATTGTTCTCTAAATCCTCATTAAATCTTAAAACGATTGAACCGACAGATTTTGAGAACATCAAGTGTTTCTGTTTCCGAACCCATTCGTAAACACTGGTTCTATATCGATAGGAACATCTCATACGCCCTATCGATGAATATCCCGCCATAAAGGAATTCTTATTGACAATTTCAACAATTGTTCAAATTATTCATTGCCCCATAAACGACACCGCCATTCTAAGAATTTCTATATGTGTTTCATCAAAATCCGTGCAGTCGTTTAGGAGAAAATAACTATTTTGCACTTTTTTGATTATTCCTGTATGTACCTGCCACATTGACACTAAGGCCACGTGGGTTGCGGCATACGATATTTTCGACGCTAACTTTCAAAACTTTCCTACAGCCCTCGACGAGATTGTGCCAACATGCACGGTATCGCAAACGAAAGAGGAAACAATAATCTGAATTCTGACCAAATTTCATTTCATCCTAACCATATGCTTTCGAGAAATTCAAGTGTTTCTCTTTTCCGACCCCATTCGTAAACACTGGTTCTATATCGATAGGAACATCTCACACGCCCTATTGATGAATATCCCGCCATAAACAAATTCTTATTCAACATTCTGAAACATAGATTTAATGTATGTTTTGCTTCTTTTTTTAATGTAACAAAATAATGTTTAATGTAACAAAATAATGTACTTCAACTGATTTTTATAATTAAAATTTTTTATATATGAGTTATTTAGTCTTAAATTAATATGCACATTAGTCGTCCGATCCGGCTTGTTCCGACTTATATACGAGTGAGAGTATATAGAAGACTATCTGATCAAGAATATTTATACTTTATAATTATCCAATAAAAACGCATAATTATTATTTTTTTATTTAGAACTCTTTCTGCTCCGGCTACTACTGTTCCGGCTGCGGCTGCTGACCCTGCTGCTCCTGCCTCTGCTGCTGCTGCCTTTCGAGAGCCGCAACAATGGCCTCAAATTTGTTTTTCAAAAGAGTAGCCTCTCTGAGCTGCTGATCCAGCTGATCGGACTCCGGCGTTGGCTGCTGCGGTGGCTGCTGCCGTTGCTGCTGCTGCGGCTGATTGCCTGAGAGTGCAGCCATCACCGCCTGCCGCACAAGCCTTTGCTGGCCCAATGTGCCTCGAAAATTATTCGCAGCTTGATTAGCCACCGACGTCCGCATAGACCGGTTCAGGCCACCGACTCCTTGGCCACCGGCACCGGCACCACGGCCACCGGCAACTTGTCCAACGGCACCGTGCCCACCGACGCCGTGGCCATGGCTAGCTCCGCGCCAGTGACCCCGACCTTGACCGCGACCTCGGCCGCGTCTTCCTCCAGAGTTGTAAACGAAGAATACCATCTAAATAAAATAAAATATAGTAAAGTAATTAAAAGTCAGACACAATGTCTTACCTCATCGAAGTTTTTTTATTCAAATTGCGGGACTTCCGATAATTCGGTGCTGCCACACTGTCGATACATGCTGCCTGTGGCGTTAGTATCAATATAGCTGAAAACTTGAAAAAGTAAGAAATAGCTCATTTCTCCTGAACGACTGCACGGATTTTGATGAAACACCCACCACTGCTATGCGATTTTCTCAAAAACTGACGGTTCAAGGATAATAAAATTTTGTACATTTAAATTACAATAAAAATCCTTTGTCCTGAGTATGGTATGGTGGAACAAATCCTGTGAGCCAGGATATGAAGAAAACTATGAAAACTTGATTTTTCAAAGGCTTTTTATTAATATACCCAAAGGTCAAATACCCCCAAACCCAAAAATTCTTTTCTTAGCATGTGGAAACTTTATTTTGTTCATTTCAGTGCCTTATTAACGAAATAAATTAAAAACAAAAAATCCTTCGGTGTTCCATTTTCCCACCGTTCCATTTCGACACTAACTCACCGACGCTAATTTGACGGACATGAAAACAGTAACCCTTTTTATCAGAAAACATGCGCATTATACTTAATTAGAAAGTTCTGTATATCAATTTGAGGTGGAGAAACATCGATGTTCGCGGAAATTGATATTTTTTGATGATTTGCAACAAAAAATCGATAAATCGTCGGCAATTTAAGAAAACCTTAAAAAATCTATTATTTGCCTTAAAAAAAAATTGTATTGTTCTAAATGTTATTTAAGTTTAACAATAGCTTCATTCAGAAATAAGGAGAGAATACTTAGTATACAAAGTTAAGAAACAGTTTTCTTAACATCTACTGACACAATCTGTATATCCGCTATATGATAACGTCTATTAATTTCACCATAGATCCCTCAGGAGCTATATAATAGAGTCGTTCTATATTTAAAGATTTAAACCGAAATTCTGATATAAAATTAAATACTCATATCTCATAAAGTAAATGAAGATATGTATTTATTTGAAACATTTTCCGTGCGTTTATAAAAGACAACATATCTGAAAAGTTTTATTCAGATAGTTTTAAAACTGAGAGACTAGTTTTCGTAGAACAGAGAGACACACAAATAGACGGGCATGGTTAGACCGACTCTGTTGTTGATGCTGACCAAGAATATATGTACTTTATAGGATCACAAATGACTCTAAAATTATAATAACCTGCTATGACATAATGATATTTTTACACCTGCCTTTCTAAATTTTGTTATTTGTAAAAAGCATCGATAGTCCCCAACCAATGCGATGTTTCCATATATATTAAAAACATCGATGCATCGATTGGGAGAACGGTCTTACTGTACACTCTAGTATTGACTAACTTACGGGCGCCAAAAATCCACCTTCTTTAAAAATGTAAGCTTCCACTTGATGCCATGCGCCGTAGAAATATAATATTACTCTTCCGCTTTGTGGACTCTGATAATAATCGAGCGTACAAAAAAAAAAAAAAAATCGATTGGTTTTGGTAATATAAATCGAGAAAAATAGTGAGTCAGATATATTACATTGTATTGGAGAGGCCTAGTTTCCTCTATAAGGATGTCACACAATAATGGCGGCATGCCAGATCAACAATTTCTTTGGGACGTGTTTCGAAGGTGAAAGGTTTTCTTTTTTTTAAAAGGATTTGATCAATATTTTTTTAATTAGAGTGGACAAGGACAGGAGTGGTCATATCTCTGCCGATGAGCTACAAGTGGCTCTTTCTAATGGTACATGGTCTGCGTTTAATCCCGAAACCATTCGCTTGATGATAGGAATGTTTGATCGAGAAAATGGGGGAACGGTATCCTTTCAAGATTTTGGAGCGTTGTGGAAATACGTGACGGATTGGCAAAATTGTTTTCGTTCTTTTGACCGTGACAACTCTGGAAATATTGACAAAAATGAGCTGAAAACAGCGTTGACTTCATTTGGCTATCGTTTATCTGACAACCTTATAGATGTTTTGCTCCGAAAATTTGATCGTTTTGGACGTGGAACAATTCTTTTTGATGATTTTATTCAATGCTGCATAGTGCTATATGTAAGTATACAGACATTTTTATTTTCGTATAATGATATAAACCTTTGACAAGCCTCGCAAAACTTAGAAGTGCAAGTTTTAAAAGAAAATTTCTTTGCAATATATACGGATACAGTAAAATAAAACATAAAATTGTTATAATTTTGAACATTTTGAACTGCGAATCAACATATGAATAAATTTATGCGTCAGTCAGCATGCTTGACAAATAGCTACATTGGCTTGTATGCAATATTATAATTTTTTGCTCAAGTGTTTTTTTTTTATTTCCGTTTCGGCTTTACAATTACCAGCCTATGTATGTTTTGTAAGTTTCTTGGCCTAAATACAATAAATTTAAAAGTTTCTTGTAAATGAGTAAAATTACATCGCGAATATCTATTAAAATACGATTATTAGATCTCTCTATTCAGGACAGAAGACAGAAGAAATCTCCAATATCTACAAATCATCATATTTTATGTTGTTCGTGAAGATCGGGCTAATGAAAGGGGTCGAAATGCTGCAAATACATACAAATACAAATACTAAGAACATTAAAAGTATTACATTTTCCGAAAAATAAAAGATAATCCTGAACTATCTGCGAAATTAGATGAAGGGTTATTCCACGAAATAGATAAGTTTAGTGTTTAGTGCACCCAATGTTGCCACTTATTTTATTCTATTCTCTAGTAGCAAATAAAATAGTCATTTATAAGGAAATAAAAACAATACATAGTATCCTCTAAAATGTTCATAGGAGCTTATAATTTGGCCGACTTTCTTTTTGGTTTTTTTTTTTATCAAGATGAACTAATTTTCTTAAAATTGGTACGTGATTGATACTTTATGTTTTTGAAGCAATGTACAGACCAAGGACTTTCAGAATCAGATGCGTTTAGTCTCCGGACAAAAATAAGTGCGATTTTTGTCTACCTGTGTTATCAACTATTAGGTCAAGTGCAATGTATATTTTGCTAACTTGAGGAAGTGCAGTGGAGCAACGGTCTTATTTCCGTTATATTTTGTAATAATACACCGTAATCCACATATCGCTTTGTACCAGGGACCGTAAATAATGATTATGAGTTTAAAAAAATTGAAGCCCAAAACAGTCTCCAAAAAAATTGGAAAAAATTGTCATAAGTTAAATTTTCATGGCGAATTCAAAAACAAGACAAATGTTTTTTTTTTTCAATTCTTATGAAAAAAAATGATTTTGAATAATTAAAATTAATTTTAATAATAAAAAATTAGTAATAATTATTAAATATCAATTTTTATATAAAAATTACTCGATAACTTTTATTTTCAATTTTTATTGCATAAATTGAAAATTAAAAATTATTTGATAACTTTTATTTTAAATATTGAAAATAAAGATTGAATCTATATATCTTTTGATCCGTAGAAGCCAGATCCAAAATATATGTATATATATGATCTACACATCAATACCTTTCAGATGGTATATAATAAGTATGTATATCCGCTTATGTGCCTGTACAGTATTGGCAGTATTCATAAATAGCCCTACTATTGTTGCGGCTGAGAAAGAGTAGTTTATTAAATTATTAATCGAGATTAAATTACAAAAATGTATTGGTTTTAAATATATTAATTGCTAATTATTTAATTTCATGAACATTAACTTTTGCACTAAGTCTTCGGCAAGGTTGCATTTGAGATCAGTAATCACTAATTTAAGGGCCGAAAATGCCCTTTCGACCGATACCTGCGTAGCAGGCACAGCATGTACTACCTGAGACAGACGGTACAAGCGTGGATACGTGAATTTTTTCGACTCCTAATAGCTCATGATATTCACGCTTGGATCTATGTGCTATGGTGAATATTCATTTATTTCTGTTGCCGCCAATTTGATGTCGGGTTCCTCATCGTCCTCAGAGTCTTCGCTTCTAGAGCTCACCGCAAATGAATTTAAATATTCATTTAATAATGAGCATGTACTCTGGGACGGTAGTTCATATATTTTGTTTTCTTGTCTATTCGCTTCTGGCAAGCTTAAGCATTAGACACAAATTTGGTCAAGTCAAAATGTTTAGTCTTTGCAGCTGTGTAATAAGACAATACTGCACAGGCACCTAAGCTAATAAACATATATATATATATATATATATATATATATATATATATATATATATAATATATATATATATCATACTTATTATATACCATCTGAAAGGTATTGATGTGTAGATCATATATATACATATATTTTGGATCTGGCTTCTACGGATCAAAAGATATATAGATTCAATCTTTATTTTCAATTTTTAAAATAAAAGTTATCAAATAATTTTTATTTTTCAATTTATACAATAAAAATTGAAAGTAAAAGTTATTGAGTAATTTTTATATAAAAATTGATATTTAATAATTATAACTAATTTTTTATTATTAAAATTAATTTTAATTATTCAAAATAAATTTTTTTCATAAAAATTAAGAAATAACTTTTATTTTGTAATTTTTTGCTTTTTTTATTATAACCGTTACAGACCCTGCTTTGTACACTATTATTGCTAACACAATCATTTTTATCAAACCATGCTTAGCTACAAATACCGTTAGTTTCATCAATAAATTCAGTAATTGTCTTTACCTCAGTCAAAGCTTTACTCCTCACATGCGAAACCCTCTGTCCACATAGTTTCAAGTACTTGTTGTCACCAAAAAAGGCAGTAGCTTATGTGCTATTTGCCAGGCTTAAAGCCTCCTAACAAACATTTTGGTGATCCCGACAGAAAACGTTCCTTAACTCTTAGCAACCTTCCTGGACACTCTCAAAGTTGTCAACAAAGCGACACTTTGAAGATAATATATTATATATAATAAATATCCTGGCGAATACTTACTGCAAACCTTTATGGTCCTGACAGCCGAGCTAACTCTAGTGGCTACTAGGATGCAGCGAATGCGAAATGAGGATGTAAGTGTGCTTACCTAGATTCGCCATCGTATCATTAGTTCCATGTTTGTATCTCCCAAGCAACAAGGGATCAACTAAATTAGATTAGGAAACATATCAGCTGCTGGTGAAGAAAAGAAGATGGCAACGATTCATTCTTAAAACAAGTTCAGTCTTCAGCGCAACGACGACTACATACGTTCGGTTTTGTAAAATCAAAAAATTTGGCAAAAAAAATATGTTTGAACCCGTTTAAGAATTAAGTTTATCCAACCTAGCAGAACTAAAAGTTTAACAACATTAACTTAAAAACAAGAAAGGAAGCTAACTTCGGCACGCTGAATTTTGTATACCCTTGCAGATTCCAATTGTATCAATTATAATCTATGCCAATATAATCAGGCCTGTTCTAGTTTCCACTTCCGCAAAATTTATTCGAATTCGGATTTCCCAGACCCGTTCTAGTTTCCACTTCCGAATAATTCCCTGAATATAATATGAAGTAGAAAAAAGAAGAATATATGTTAAAAACTGACACAGTAATAATTTTTTTTCTAAAAATTTTCCGACCATTCCTTTGGCAGCTGTATGATACAGTAGTCCGATTTTTATAAAATTAAATCCAAAAATCTAAAACAATGCTTAAAGCTAATAACCGAGAGTTAATTCCCTTCAATACCAATCCTGAGGAATTCCGCAGGAATTCCCCTGGTTTTGGAGGCGTTTCGCCAGAAGTTCCCCGGATTTTGGCCAGGAAGTTGTTTAGGGCATGCGTTCGTGGCCCGGGATCAGGAATTCCTCAGGATTTTCCAGGAATTCTGCCGGAATTCGCCATGAATTCTCCCGGAATTTGCCAGGAATTCTCCCGGAATTTGCCAGGAATTCTCCCGGAATTTGCCAGGAATTCTGCCGGAATTCGCCAAGAATTGTACAGAAAATCGCCACGAATTTTGCCGAAATTCGCCAGCAATTCTGTCAAAATTCGCCAGTAATTCTGCCGGAACTGACCAGGAATTCTGCCGGAATTCGCCAGGAATTCTCCCAGAATTTGGCCAGTAATTCTGCCGGAATTCGTCAGGAATTGTACAGGAAATCGCCAAGATTTTCTCTGGAAATTCCAGGAATCCCAGGAATTCTCCCGGAATTTGCCAGGAATGCCTTTCCCAAATCCCCGAGGAAAATAATTACAAATAATTTAATTTTAATTTTAATATTTCAATTTTTTGTTGGTTTTTAGTTTTTTTTTCGTTTTTTTTTTTGCTCGCACTGTTTTTGACACATGTCAGACTGTGTGATAAAGCCTTCTCTGGCGTCAGGCTTTTGTCATCCAGGCCCCCGATGCATTCTGCAACGGATATAATTTAATGTCAGTAAAAATATATGTTAAGCTATGCCCAAAAATACATACCAAGAAGAAATGAGTAAAATTTTGGGAAAGATTTAAGCCTTTTCTGTCTGTTTAAACCGTCAAGGGTAAAATCCACCATCATGTCTTCCGTCAAAATGCATTTTAGAGCCATTTAGAGCAAATTGGTAATAGCCGTGGCCTGAAAAAAGATATATTTAATAAACATTTTATTTATATTTAATTTATCAATATCCTACTTACATACCAGGCGTGTGTCTCCAGACCTAATTTTAACTCCACTGCGAGGAGAGCCGCTTCATTTGCAATCGGGAAATCCAGGTTGACTCCCATTCTTTTAGTCTTTCCCTTCAGAAAGACCTCAAGCATGGCAGTCAACCTGGATAGCGGCTCTGTATTTTCGGCCAACTGATTTTGTATGGCATCCAACTTCTTATCGATTGCCAGCAACAACCTCGAGTTGGCCGCAACTTGCGCCTTAAGCGACTCTCCCCCAGTTTGTGGAGCTACGGAGGAGTCCTCCAATGGGTCTGCCAACTCAAAGTCATCTTCTAAACAAATTAATTTATTTAAAAATTTAAGAAATTTTATATTTCTGATTTCATTTTACTTACGCTCTATATCAGACGTGGGCACGCCGTGGCTCAATTTGCTCACACTGCTCAAACCGTTATCTTTTTTCGGAGGCGCCAGCCAGATGTTCGGTGCTCGCGATCAGCGAACCGTGAAGTTTTACAAGAACAACGACACTGACTTTTGGCGCAGGTAGCCGCGGTCTCGAGTTTGCAACAACACAACCCAAGCGACCGAACTCGCACATCGTACCAAAAACAAGAACAATTTTAAAGGGAACTGCGCGGCTTGTTGTTGTTTTTTTTTTTGTCTTGCCGAGCTGCTACCCAAACCGTTAGGTCTCGTGCCCGTCTCTGCTCTATATCAAACATCAACTTTTGAATTTTGTTTCGGGGCTCAGACATTTTAGTTTTTAGTTATTTTATTTAGTTTAAATCGCTTTTAAAAATTGTTTGACACTTGTCTCCTCCTCCTCACTAGAACTTCAAATGCAAAGAGAATTTTGGGGAGAAGCAAGACGAAATCAAAAACCGATGCGCGAAATTCTGTCGCGTGCCAGGGTATACACGACAAAAGAAATGCCTTGTAAGTTTATCCACATAAATATATAGTCAAAAAGGGTATTCTGACTTCGCAACAATACATTTTGCTTTTGACACATGTGCTTCCCTCCATCCCACATCTCGCTCTTATAGTCCCATTCCACTGGTACATATTTAAATGTATAAATGTCAGTTGATTCCATTGCTACATTTACATTATTCGGCGAAATGTGAATTGACTTTGTTTATTTGAAGTCTGACGTGTAAAATAAAAATAAATTGAATATTGAACAAAATAGGTGAGATTGCTGAAAATATCCATTATCGGCGGTATGCTGCCAAAATACTGTCCGTTTTGAAAGACGAGAAAGAGGTGCTCACGAAGATATACAATGGCGATCGCTTGCCGTTGCCACTACAGCTTTATTAAAAGCAACGCCAATTCCCGTTACCTCCATGATGAATTCTGCATTTATACTGCAATTTATACATTTATACAAAGTCGCGATGGTCGTTTCCGGGAAAAAGACGTACCAGAAAATGTGGATGCCTTCTTTAAAAAGAGCTTTTGCGTAATGGAAAGCATTTCACTACGTTTGTGGATGGATTTCAGGTGCTCAAGAAAAAGGGACACCCATTTTAAGAACGCCTCTCATTGTATTAGTGTATTTTTAGTGCCTTGTGCACTCTTCAATGCAGTACCGCACAGTTTGAAGGCTTTTTTGAGTGTCCTCGATTTTACACGAGTATATAAAAGCAAACTTTAAGAAATTAAATTTAGTATTTATTTTATTTTTAATTATTTTGGGAGTACTTATATGGTTGGGATATGTGGCTAATCTGCGTCAATCGAATCGTGGTAATATTTTCTGGCTATCTAAAAATAGAGAACTATGATTCGGATGCAAGGCATACATTTTGTTATGCCATAAATCACGGAGCGTTGCATTATGCTGTGACTGAGCTAGTTTTTATTAATATTTTTGCAAAAACAGTTCATAAAGTCATAACCAAGACGGGCCCCTTCGAAATTTCTTATAAAATGTGTCATTTTTTTAGCTATTTTGTCAAAAGACTAAATAAATATTCGGGGCGAATGGTAAATGTATGGGTCATATATTTTAAATGACCTCATTTTATTTGTATGAAAATATACGGAACATATCCGAGAATGTTGAAATATGTAGTAGTGGAAGAACCCCATTACTTGCGAGCCGCTACTCCGAATCAGTTCAAAAAACAAAAACAAATATGAGGCCCGAACCTCGCGAGACAGTAGCCGCTCTTAGGTTGAATTTTCATTGCCAACTTCGTTTCGAACTTCGCTAAACAAAGCAAATGTGATTTGTTTTTTTTTTTTCGAACAGGCCCCCAGGAATCACCCGGGAATGAGTTTTGGTACTGCAGGGTCAGGGTATGCTAAAAACAGTAAAGTTACAATTTTTTTTTAATTTACGGATCGTTTGTATGGCAGCTGTATGATATTGTTGACCGATCCGGCTCGTTTCGACATATATACGATTAAGAGTATATAGAAGACTATATACAAAGTTTCCTTCAAAACTGAGGGAATAGTTTGCGTAGAAACGGACAGACGGACAAAGCTAGATCGACTCGGCGTTTGGTGCTGATCAAAAATATATATATTTTATAGGGTTAGAGATAACTCCTTCACTGCGTTGCAAACTTAACAAATCTTGATCAACTCTCGGTTTACTCTCGCAAGCTTTAAGCAGGCCACCACAGGCGAATTTATTCGACGAACACGTTCGGTTCGACAAAATATTCGTCGTTGGTGGTAGTGTTCGCGACCAAATTTTGTGTTCGACGTTTTATTCGACAAAGATAGAAACGATTCTATCTTGGCTGTGTTCCCACGAACAAGTTCGACAGTGGATGGCAATTTTTAATCGAACATTAAGTTGAGAAAAGTTTTCGGACAAACAACACGTGCCCGCAATGTCGAAAGAGTTTTTGACTGAATTTATATATTGCCTGCAAAACGAGCCAGCACTGTGGCAGGCAAAAAGTGAGGCGTATAAAGACAAAAATATGCGTAACAAGGGATGGCAAATGTTAGTACATAATTTACAAGAAGTTGAGCCAGATAAATATGAATAAATATGAATTTCCATCAAGGCAATTACTGTTTTGTTTTCGTCCGCTGACATGCTTCTCCTTTGAAAATTTTCGGCAAATGAATGTTCGAAAAAATGTTCGCGCTCGTTGGTGGGCAAATAAAATTCTTGTTAGACGAACCGTTCGCCGAAAAAATTCGCTTGTGGATGGCCTGTTTTATATACAGTTTCAGATTTTTATACCCTTGCAGGGTATTATAATTTCAGTCAGAAGTTTGCAACGCAGTGAAGGAGTCATCTCCGACCCTATAAAGTATATATATTCTTGATCAGCATCAACAGCCGAGTCGATCTAGCCATGTCCGTCCGTCTGTCCGCCATTCTGTCCAATTAAACGCAAACTAGACTCTCAGTTTTGAAGCTATCTGAATTAACGTCGGAACGAGCCGAATCGGTCAAATATATCATATAGCTGCCATACAAACGATCCGTAAATTTGTTGAAAAAAAATTATAACTTCACTGTTTTTTAACATATCTTGATCAACTCTCGGTTCTAAGCTTTGAATATTATTTCAGATTTTCAGATTTAATTTTATAAAGATCGGACTACTATATCATAAAGCTGCCATTGGAACGGTCGGGAAATTTTTAGAAAACAAATTAAAACTTTGTCAGCTTTCAACATAATTTCTTCTACTTTAAGTTACTAGTATTTCATATTTGTTCAGAATTTTGTTGTAAATTTCATAAGAATCGGACGACTATATCATATAGCTGTCATACAAACGATCGGTAAATGTGGAGAAAAAATACATTTTACTTTACATGTAAAAAATTTAAAAAATTGTAAAACTGTAAAAATAAAATGAATACGAAAGTTATTCATATTTTGTTTATATTGGGAAAGATTATAATTCCTACAATTGGAATCTGCAAGGGTATACAAACTTCAGCGTGCCGAAGTTAGCTTTCTTTCTTGTTAGATTTAATTTTATAAATATCGGACTACTATATCATACAGCTTCCATAGGAACGGTCGGGAAATTTTTAGAAAACAAATTATAACTTTGTCAGTTTCCAACATAATTTCTTTTACTTTAAATACAAGTATGTAACATATCACTAATGATATGTATGGATATCGGACGACGGATGGAGGGGGGTAACTTCTCTGAGGGGCACGCGAAGTGGTCCAGCTATGGGCCTGGTCGGTATCTGGGAGTGGGAGTAAGTTGTGGGTCCTAGAGAGTCACCAAGTCGTCGGATATACACTGCCGCTCAACTGAATAGGTTTGACTTCTTTTTTAGACTTATAACATAATATCTTCATAACGAGCACTCGGATTTAAACCAAATACATTTTTTTAAGTAAAACGTTCAATTCTTTATAAAATACAAAAGTTTTTTTTTGGTTTGGTTTTAATATTTTTTTTATTTTTTTTTTTTCAAAAACATAGCTGAAAACCTACATTATTTTTAGCTCAAGTGAATAGGTTTGACCAACAAAACTGTTAAAAAAAATTATTTACAGCAATATTTCATGGTACTTGGTAACTTAAATAATAAAAGACATTATTTCTGAATTATTTAATATTTGGTATGACCCCCCCTATTCTTAATTATTTCAAACATTCGATTTGATAAGGAATCGTAATATTTTTCAATTTCACTCAGTGAAATAGTTGCCCAGGCTTTTTTAATCGCTTCAACCAAGGTCGCCGAGTCTTGAAATTGTCTTCCCCCTTCATACACTCTCCTGGATAAAAGTCCCCAAATGTTCTCGTCGTTATGTCTGGGGAGTATGGCGGCCACTCGAGCAAGTTCACATTCTGGTTCTTAATCCACTGTTTTGTAACCCGGGCTGTATGGATGGGGGCGTTGTCTTGTTGGTACGTCCATTGAATAGGTCCAAAAATTTCGGAAAACTGGGGAAAAGCCTTTTGGAGCACAGTCTTGTAGACATTTGCATTCATCTTTGATGAAACAAACTGCAGCTCGCAAGTTCCAAACCATTACGCCTCCTGTACAGGAGTGATGACGACTCAAAAAGCATTCCTCTTTTCGCATATCGTGAAAATAATAGTTGTAGCCATCCGGTCAGTCGAGATTGAACTTTTTTTCATCGGAGAAGACCACAGCCTTCCACTCCTTGTTCCATGTCATGTGATCATTCCGTGCATCATTGAGAGGAGGTTTTTTTTTTTATTTATAATCTCTTTAAGTGTTTAGCACTCCGAATAACTCGTTTTACCGTTGCCAAACTAGCATTTACACCGCATTCATCCCTGATTTTACTGGCAGACAGGTGGGAATTCGAAGCAGTTCGAAGGATTAATCGCCTCTCTGATGCCGTCGTAGCATATTTTTTTCCTCCTATCATTTTTTTCCCGTAATCGGCTTCATTACGAAGAAAATTGCTTACCACGTTTTGACTTCGACCAATCTTCTTTGCTACTTCATTATGTTTTAGGCCAGATTCAATATAGCCTTTAATTTGACCTTTTTCAAAATCGGTTAAAGATTTTCCGCGACCCATATTAAAAAAAAATGGTAGCTATTACTTTAGATTTAAGTAAACAAAAGAAATTATATGTTTTCAATCACGCAGTCAGTCAAAGTCAAAGTTGTCCAACCTAATCAGATGAGCCAAAAATAGAACACACATTTAGCAAATTTCACGATGAAAGCAAAATTCTGATTTACCGTTGCATACAACCCGTTAAATTTTTGTTGTCATATTATGAGAAAACAAATGAATGTTCAAAACAAAAAAGAAAGAAGGCACAAATGCCATAGGAACAAAGAGAGAAGTAAAAATAGAAGAAATAATTTTCAAACCTATTCAGTTGAGCGGCACTGTATATATTCCGATTTCGCGTGCTAGCGGGAAATAGAACGAAAAACAACCATATAAAAATGGACGAGAGAAGGGTAAACAAAAATGGGGAACCTGATTGTCCGCAAACACATCCTGCAGCGTAGCAGCCAGGGTGATCTGCTGCTGTCACGCTCACCCTACCATGATTCCGCAGCCTCCTAGCTGTTGGTAGCCGGAATCCCTTGTGACGCGCTTCTAAATCATATCCTTCATCCTCCCCGACTTTGAGCCCTGCATGGTCCCCCAATTGAGAAAATTAGAAATCCATAATTAATTTAAATTTATTCTAACAAATTTCATTATTAAAAAAAACCTATTCTTCCACTAAAAACATAATCATCCCTAGTTGGGTTAAATAAAATTCAAATATTATAGATTAAATACAGTATATATAAATATAACAAGGTTGGTATAAAATAATATATTCTTAAATCAAAGTATAAAAGTTTAAATATAAGATAGGAACATAATAAGATAAAAGATAGATTTAGACCATTATTTCATAAGTTGCTTTCAATTCAAACGAAGCTGCATTCCTTGAAGTATTATTTAATTCAGTTTTAATTACTTTTATGTTATTCAAGATAAAATTCTAAGCCAAGCAGCCAAGACAACCACAGCTTGGTTCTTTCAATCCAAATGTGGATCGTATGTAACTTATTAAAATTTAAAGGCCAAGGCCAAGCCGAACACAGCTGCTGCACTAAATGTAGGTCATGCTTATGAAGCTTTCAGAAGATAGAACAAGGGAGGAAAAGAGAAAGAACATAGCCCATCAGCGGCGCATCACTCACTCATGTGGTTGCGGGAACTCCAACGACGAAAGCGCTTTCTCGTTCTGCATTCAAAATAACACGGGCCAAAAACCATAGAAAGTGCAGGTCAACCACTAAGAATATTAATTAATTAATTGATCAAAATTTTTTCTATCACTTAAACAATTCTTTCCATTTCCTTTTGTCGCTGCTTTCCTAAAAGGTAGCCGTTTAATTTTTTTATTCTTTTATCTTTGGCTTAACTTTTTTCTTTTTCTTTTAGTGTAGCAGCTTTCGGTGGCTCTTCTCTTTCCTTCTTTCGTCTCTTTTACTTCGCCAAATGCATGGGTTTTTTTTTTTATAAGATCGGCTGGCTGGGAGCGAGAAAAGGAAAGAGCACCGCTTAGAGGGAAAAGGAAGATAGCTGGATGTTCACTAGCTCGTTGGCTTAGGGACTTTGATAATAATTAACATTCTCACTGCATATGGGGGTTTTTTAAAGCTTTTTAGCCCAACAACAATAAAAAAAACCTAACCAAAAAAAATATGCACGGGCGGAATTGCGCCGGATTTCTTAGGCCGATCTTCCGGCGGCCGTTCTGGTTCCGATGCGACTGCCACTAAGCACTGCGACGTTCCCGTAAACTTGTTTTATTTTTAGAGATGGAGCTCCGCCCCGCGCGTCTCCCGCTCCAAAGCGATGCGATCGCTGCTGCGCTTGCAGATAAACTGGCGCTTTCGGGAGAGGTGCCTAGCGACGACGGCAGAGCTCATGCGGGCGACGAAAAGACCCGAAGGGGGGCGTGGATTTGCCGACAGCGGCCTCACCAGCTGGTGGACCCTATTTTAGGGTATGCTTGGGGTTGGGCGTCCAGTTCCAGCTCCAAACTTTTCGGGGGCTCGTCTGTAAACACAATTTACCCTATAATACTATATTTACCTAGCGAAAGGGCCTGGTTAAACTCACCCAAGTTATATATAGTACACACTAAGTGCTCAAATACAATATAAAAAGTGGAAAAATCCGCGCGATTCGCCTTGGCTTCACTTTGCCTTTCTTTGGCTTAAGGTTTTGACACACACTTTTGGCGCTTTCCGTCCACTTGCTTTGAGGTTTTCAACAGAATAGATAGCAGCGTCGGCCAAAGCCTCAGTCATCACCTCGCCCACGCTGGCGTTGTCAGCAAACTCCATTTTGGATAGAGTATCTCTCCAAAAGCTGGCTTAATAGGAGCGATACTCTTACCTCTTTTTACCCTTGCAACGACCTCTGCGTACTTTCTCTTAGGCCTTTCCGCGGGATATGTTTTTTAAAGCCTACTTTTAGGCATATATGAATGTATCTGCACACAGAATCCTACAAGTATTTCATATTTTTTTTAGAATTTTGTTGTAAATTTCATAAGAATCGGACGACTTATCATATAGCTGCCATGCAAACGATCGGTAAATGTGGAGAAAAATTACATTTTACTTTACATGAAAAAATGTAAAAAAAATTAAATTCATTTTAAAATAGACAGAATCAGATTATAATTAATGCAATCAAAATCTGCAAGGGTATACAAACTTCGGCGTGCCGAAATTAGCTTTCCTTCTTGTTTTTTTTAAGACTTTAAGCTGCACTTAAACACGTCTATACTTTGACAATCCGGGAGAAAAGAGAGCGTGGGTAAGCTTGGCCTTACGGACGTACCCCTTAGCGATGGCATACAGTTGCATTTCCCCAAGCAATCGACTAGTTTTAAGTATGACTGTAGATCTGCATTAGTGCAAGAGCTGCACACTGGGTGGCGCGGCCGATAGTACTGGGTGGCCACTTCGGCGAATCCTGATATTAAATAGGATAGGGATATTTATAAAATATTCTTAGGCAGATTTATTTTGCCTACTTTTATAAACCTGAAGTGACAAGCGCCACTACAGGTGTTTAAAGGTTAGTTTTTGCTTCCTTCAGGTATTAGACATAGCTTAAAAGTGTTCTTCAGGTTTTGGTTTTTAATAAGCGGAACCACAGGGGCATTTTCGTCCCCGGGGCGTTTTAGCTTTTCTCCCTAATATAAATAAGTGGGCGCTTTAGTTTTTTTTTTTTGGTTCCCTTGCTCCTGCTCAGCTTAGTTGCTTTAATCATCTGCTAAGAGGGAGAATATGGTTGATCTTTGGTTTGTTACCAATCGAGTTTCGCAGATGTAGCGATCCATACCAGTCTGTATGGCCGGGAACGTGCGATGCATATCGAAGATTACGGATTTTGTTGCTGTTGCAGTTGGCGATGGTGCCGTTAACACCGGTCTCGCAATATTGGTCGTTGCTTAATTTGTTGCCGGTACTTTATCTAGTAGCAGAAAGTGTAGCACTGCTTTTAGTTGGTTCGTCTTCCTTGAAAACCGGTGGTGGTGGGGTAGATAGATGATGTAGGAGTTGGAATGAGTAGAACAGGAACGCGCACACTATCTTGCCTTTGACGGTCAATAGGGTTGGGTTCCTGTTTGTAGACATTTAATCTACTTCGATATCGCTTGCTGATACACTACAACTTCTACACTATACTTTCGTTAATCGCCGCTCTTATTAGAGCTTTTGCACGTGCCACTTATTAATAGTTAATTCTCATAGTTTAAATGTTTTTATATCGACCTTCGATTTAAATATATTTTGGAAACTAATTGAGGAAAGAACTCAACACGGAGATTTCTAAAAGCATGTCTATCCCCGTCGAGCGACGAATTCGAAGGGGGGAACAACAGTTTATGAGCCAGCAAAGTTTGAGGCCCTTTAGTTTTAAATGTGCCTTATTAGCTTTGATATGCTTTCTCTAGGTAAGCCTCCTGCCTAAGTGTTTGCAAAGGAAGGTGATTTCGTCAGCTTGTGGAAGCTGCTTTTTGTTTAGGGCCATTGCACGATGGGGAATTAGATAATTTTTGTGGTATTATACCCCTCAGGGTATTATAATTTTAGTCAGAAGGTTGCAACGCAGTGAAGGAAGGAGATAACCATGTAAACCCTGGGTAAATGTTGTTTTTTTTATACCCTTGCAGGGTATAATAATTTTTGTCAGACCCTATGAAGTATATACAGTGACGCACTATAGTGTTGGCACAGTTGTAAAGCTGAACTTTAAACTTTATTACCAGGCATATATATGATTTTAATGAATCAAATCTTTTTAATATATATAAATCAAACATTTGTTTATACAATGACACTATTTTTTTGTTATTTTGTTTCATACATTTAAAAATATAACAATTTTTCGTGACACAAAAGTCTTGGCACAGTCACATAATTTATTTGATTTATTTCTATCTTAAGCACTATCTGGTCATACTAATTATGAAAATTATAACGGCACTTATAAACTCTCAGTGTCACAAAGTTTGCAAAATATAATTACATAATTATGGAACTAAGCCGGAGCATCGTTAAGCGCTACAAAGGGACTGAAAGTTTGGAGAGCGCACCTAGATCGGGGCGTCCCAAAGTTTTGAGTGACCGAGAACGCAACGCGGTAGTCCGAAAAATCAAGGTGGACCCAAAAAAAAATCATCAACCCAGATCGCCTCCGAGGTTAAAACCGAGTTTGGTATGGGTTAAGTATCCATCCGATGACCGTAAGAAGGGCCCTGCACGAAGCCAACTTCCATAGCCGTGTTGCTAGGCAAAAGCCTTTGATCTCGAAAATCAATAACAAAATAAAAAAAAAAAAAAAAACGTAAGGCCTATATTGTGGAGTATGTGAGGAAGGCAATTGAATTTTGGGATCATGTGCTCTTCTCAGACGAAAGCAAGTTTAACATTTTTCGTTCTAATGGCCGCCAGCAAGTATGGAGACAACCGAACACTGAGCTGGATAAAAAGAATTTGGCGCGAAACATGGCGGCGGAGGCGTAATGGTGTGGGGATGCATGTCATCTGCGGGTGTTGGCGAGTTGGTATTTATTGAAGGTATAATGGACAAAGTATACTACCTCAATATTTTAAAGGAAACATAAAAAAAAAAGTTCTTTAAAGATTAATATGCCCGATAAATTCACATTAATGCAGGACAATGATCCCAAGCATTCTGCCAAAGTTGTGCGCATGTGGCTCACAAACAACACGGAACATGTACTGCCACATCC
>VNJS01003867.1:0-16149 GCA_008042575.1 Drosophila watanabei | reverse complement strand
TGTTCTTATCGCAGTTAAGTCTGATTTAGCTTCTGAATTGGTTCCAATAACTGACACAGATAGCAATTTAGAGTTTGTTGCGGTTCGCATTCAGGTTCATGACTACTCTGTTTATGTCTTATGCTCGTACATCCCACCCCGGTCTGACACGAACATCTACTTACAGCATGTCTCATTAATTCTGAACATTCATTCTTCTCTTGGTGCTAACGATCACCTTATTGTTATGGGAGATTTCAACCTTCCGTCCATATCTTGGATGCCCTCCCCTGACTCGAATGTTCTTATTCCCACTGCGCCTCATGATTTTGTTCACGGCCTTATTGACCTTTCATTGGGACAAATAAATCATGTAAGGAACTGTGGTGACAAAGTCCTAGACCTTATTTTTGCGTCGGAGTTTGCTAATGCCTACGTTTCTAGAATTGACCCTCTCTCCAGTCCCGAAGACGCTTATCACCCCACTCTTGAGATAATTTTAGAAGTATCGAGTCCATTACTGTCTTGTCCTTAAGCTGAGCCAGCAACTTTTCGCTGTTTTCGTAAAGCTAATTTTTCTGACATAAACACTTATTTATCTTCGGTCGATTGGACTTTTTTGGACTCTCCTACTGACGATCTCGTAAACTTAGTCGACCGTTTCTATGACATTATATACTCTGGTTTTGACATGTTTGTTCCGTCGTTTTCACATTCTGACGTCTCGCATAAGCCTCCCTGGTTTTCTCGTCGACTTTCCAACTTGAAAAATGTGAAGTCTAGACTTTTTAAAAAGTTTAGTAGAACAGGGTTGCAAGTCGACCGTGCTAGATACTTAACAGCACGTTATAATTTTTTAACACATAATTCTGAGTGCTACAATAATTACCTGAATCGGTGCAGAAACGAGTTCCAAGCGAACCCTAAGCAATTTTACGCGTTTGTCAATTCTAAACGAAAGTCTCAAATCTTTCCATCCTGTCTTCATCTCAATACTGAGTCCGCTTCTAACGAGCCTGACATCGCGAACTTATTCGCTAAATTTTTCCAATCATCGTACTCATCTATTAGTTTCGATACTACCTCATCCTATCCATATCCTTTTCCGCACTCCAATTGCATCTTCATGCCCACGATGAGTGATGATGATGTTTTTCAGAACCTCAAAACATTCATACCTTCCTTCTCTTCCGGTCCAGATTTGGTACCCAGCTGTGTTTTGAGAAATTGTGCTAATGCGCTAAGTAGTCCACTGTCCAAACTGTATCAGTTGTCTCTTCAGTTTTCATTTTTTCCTGAATGTTGGAAGGAATCCTTTATAATTCCCCTTCACAAAAAGGGTAGTAAATCCAACATCGAAAACTACAGAGGGATTGCGAAGCTTAGTGCGATTCCAAAATTATTCGAACTTTTAGTTACTGCTCAGCTTCAACACCAATGTAGCTCATTAATGTCTACCTCGCAGCATGGCTTTATGAGACAACATTCTACTTCCACAAACCTTCTTGAGTTTTGTTCTGTCATTAGAAACGCGTTCAAAACAAAACACACAAACTGATGTTATTTTTACAGACTTCAGCAAAGCCTTTGATTCTGTGAATCACCTCTTACTTATAAAAAAAACTTACACTTTTTTTTTTATTTATCGAACCGAACTCAAAAAGTAGCTTTTAAGGGTTCATTTTCAAATCGTGTACAGGTAACTTCGGGTGTCCCGCAAGGGAGTCACCTTTTTCCACTTCTGTTTGGCATTTTTATTAATGACTTGCCTGATGTGGTTCTTTATTCCCATGTGATGATGTACGCAGATGACGTTAAACTATGTTTGCCACTGACGAATTCAAACTCTCATACGCATTTACAAACTGACTTAAACAATATGTTGTCCTGGTGCAACAACAATTTGTTATTCCTCAACAACTCCAAATGTAAATTTATGTCTTTTTTTCGAAAGAATTGTTTCCTTACCCGGTCAGAGGTAAGGATATGGTTTACAATGGCAGAAATTTGCTATATTCTAAATAAATAAATAAATACTACTATTGGATAGGACTCGTAAAAAAAAGGCGTACGTCAGTTCTTGCGAGGTGTGCAAGTCCGGGTACTTCTTCCCCTGATAGGAAAAGCCCCAGAAATACAGCGGTTTTTCCAACGACTTTTCATCGGGCCATATTCGCGTTTCCGAAACGGAAATATTGGTATCTTCTTAGTGCTTGGTCACTTTTCAAAATATGCCTTTTTGAAGCCGGTTAAGAAGGTAAACACCGATGTAGTAGTTTATGGCATTTGGGGTACCTGAGACTATCGTTTCGGATAACGGCTCCCGGAGTGACATATACAAAAAAATGAAAACTTGAATGAACAAAAAATGATTAAGCAGAGCAGATGAAATTTAAAAAAAAGAGCCAATCGCTCAGAATCGTTTGCTCTATTCGTTTTTTAAGAATTCAAAAGGGCAAATGAGAGTTAGCTGGTGACATGTAGGTGGACGGTAATAATTTTATTAAACCATGGAGGACCTTAGTCGCTATTCTCTTATAGCCATCGCTCGAGAGATCGATCTTTCGCCTCTGGAAAATTTAAATGTGAGTTACAACAACAACAGAAATACAAAAATTTGATATTATTTATTTAAATAATGGTCGTCTCACAACGCCTATAATATGTATCTGCTAATTAAAAGAAAAAAAAAAGTTAACAATTAAAAGTCAAGATGACTTTATTAAAGTTTTAGTACTGAAAAAACAACGAAACTTAAAAAAAGCCGATAAGAAGTATTACTAGCTCTTAATCTTCTATATATATAAAAGAAAGTCGTGTTAGTTACACCACTTATAACTCAAGAACGGCAGAACAGATTTGGCTGAAAATTGGTAGGGAGGTAGCTTAGAGCCAGGAGACGGACATAGGATACTTTTTATCCCGTTCGACAGCGTTCCTCTGTGGTATAACAAAAAAGAATCAGACTTGGAATAACAAAACGCAAATGACAGCTATGTAATTGACGTAAAATGACAGCTATGTAATGACGTATGGATGACAATTTGATATTTGTAAGAAATCAATATTAAAACTATTTCTATTAAATAAATAATTTACAAGTGGATTGAAGTGAAGTGAAGTTTAATTAATAATGCCGCGACCAAGACGATCGAATCTTTCCCGACAAAGCCGTAATGCAAGAAGAATACAAAATACTGCAAATGAAAGGACTGAAGAAGAACAAAAAATTGCACGTGAACAGCGCCGCAATAGTATGGCTCGACTTCGTGCTTCTCAATCACGAGAGCAAAGTGAAGCAGCCCGTGAAACAGCTCGGTTGGCAATGCAGAATCGTCGAGTGAACAACAGAAGTCAACAAATAGATAATTTGAGACGCAGAACAAGATATTTAGCTGATTTGAATCGAGCTGCGTTTCGATACGATTGCAGGAATGATTACAGCTTGCATCCTAGCGTTTGCATTGGGCAAATGGACGTTGTTTGCGAGTATTGTGGTGCATTAAAGTTTTCCGGAGAAACGCCTGGATTATGCTGCGTTAATGGTAAAGTGAAATTGCCAGTGTTGACTCCGCCACATGAGCCATTCATTCATTGCTTTGCGGCGAAACACAAGAATCACGCCACTTTCTTGAAAATACTCGAAAATACAATAGTTGTTTCCAAATGACTTCATTTGGGGCAGACATTATCGAATTTTCCGGGTCAACTATAATTAGTTCGGGCCCAGCAAAGCGGGTCGGGTCGCTAGTAATATTTATAACTGAAAATTCAACCTCACCAAATAATATTATTTTTGTTAGTACATGCTAGCTTAATTTTTCCACTTTTCACATGGTTAGAATTTATATGTCTTATTAAAATATCTCACCAATGAATTCTCTTTCTCTCCTTTTCTCTGCTCTGCTTTTTCTCTCTTTTTCTCTTATCTTATAATCTTCTCTTCCGTCGCAAGCACGCATTTTAAGAAAATCGGATCCGAACTAGAAAGACTTCACCCCTAAAGCCGAAGAGCTAGAGCCGGATCCTATAGTGTGCCCCGCGAATTCAGATCTTGTTCAAAGCTGTGCTCCAGAAACGTTGCACCATGCAAACTTTCAGAAGAATATCAGGAATTAAAAAATTTTATAAGAAGTATAGATACTGCAACGCTTACAAGTCATCCAAACTTAAGGAAATGAGGACCTATTCAATATGTTAGTTCCAGCATCTAACCCGATTATTGCACCTCTGCGGCATGTAAAAACGGGAAGAGATATGAAATCAAGTAATTATAGTCCAGAAATGCTTGAACTATTAGAAATTCCCCTAATATAGGCATATTTTTAGAAAAAATACATTAGAAAAAACAAGAAAAAAAGCTAACTTCGGCACGCCGAAGTTTGTATACCCTTGCCGATTCCAATTGTATAAATTATAATCTATACCAATTAATATAATACGAATTACTTTCGTATTTATTTTATTTGTACAGTTACATTTTTTAAATTTTTTTACGTGTAAAGCTCAATATATTTTTTCCTCCACATTTACCGATCGTTTGTATGGCAGCTATATGATATAGTCGTCCCATTCTTATGAAATTTACAACAAAATTTTGAAAAAATATGAAATTCTTGTATCTCAAAGTAGAACAAGTTATGTTGAAAACTTATATTGAAAAAAGTTAATTTTTTTTTTTTTTTCTAAAAATTTCCTGACCGTTCCTATGGCAGCTATACGACATAGTGGTCCGATTTTTATAGAATTAAATCAAAAAATTTAAAACAATATATAAAGCTCATAACCGAGAGTTAAATACGATATGTTGAAATACAGTGAAGTTATATTTTTTTCCTAAAAATTTACGGATCGTTTGTATGGCAGCTATATGATGTAGCAAGCAGCCACACTAACGATAGTAGCAAACAGTCACACTACCTTATACTATTATACACTGATTGTACATACATTGACACATACACACATAGTAGTAAGAACACCATGTATACATCTAACTGCCTCTCGCATGAAGATCGTGCTGAGGAACACAACTTCGTATGTTCCATTCGCACCAATACACATATGCAATAGGCTAAGACGAACTGAAACAATGGAATAAAGAACACTTCGTTTGTGACAAGAGAAGAGAACAGCCGCCTTTTTATCGCCTCCTACAATTCAGAAGTGGGATAAACGTGAAATTTTTTTTCTCATTTACTCAACTTACAAACAACAAATAAGCGAAGTTTACAACAATCGCGATAAACAATAACCTAATGGAAACCATCGGCGCGGATGATTATTCGACGGTAGAACTGCGCAATTGGCTGGAGACGCTCGGCTTGCCGACAAGCGCTAATAAGGCCGCGCTCGCGGTACGTTTAAACGTGGCACCCCTTGAAACCCGAGGAATCTGCCCGGCAGTTGAAGAATCTGAAGACGAAGATGCCGGCAGCGACTCGGAGCATGATAACGCCAGATCTGCAGCTCCAAACGAGATTGAACACGACGACGCCGGAGTTGCGCAGCCGATTAGCGAAAATAACACCACCGCTACAAACATGAATGTTCATGTTGATGCCAGGCCTTCTGCATTTCAGAACCAACACCAGTGGGAATTGGTAAGCGGAGCAAATGTTCCCGAAGTTTCGACGCAGTTGGACGACCTAATACGTCAGTTAAGGTTGGAAAACGACATTCTGAAATTGGAATGTGCTCAGCGTTAGGACAGTGCTGTCATACCAGGTCAGGACAGTGCTGCCATACCAGATCAAAACAATGCTGCCAAACTGCGAGGCACTGCTGGCGGAGATGCCAGATCGGAGGATACGTTTGTAACCAAACAATCGTTGCTGGCAATGGCTAAAGAAATGCTTCCAACATTTGACGGTGCTGCAAGCAATAAACTCAATGTCAGCACATGGATCGCACAGCTCACCGCTCCAAACTAAAGGACCAGGCTCAAGCCTGGTTGCACTCGTCCGAACGGCTGTTGACTTTGCCGGTTCAGGAACTTCTGTTTCAACTTGGAGAAGCATTCCATAGCAAGGAGAGTAAGATAACGTATCGACGCAAGTTCCAAGAGCGCAAGTGGAAACCGTCAGAAGATACTTCAAAGACAAATCCTGGTTAGCTACACATATTCGGATGGACGATAAGGAGCTGATCGATAACATCATAGAGGGGATTCCCGACTCCCTTCTGCGAAGACAGGCACACATGCACTGTTTTCATTCGACTGCGCAGCTGTTGCAGGCATTTGTCAAGGTCTCGCTGCGTTAGCCGCCACTTTCTTTGTTTGGACGTGCAAAAGATTCCTCTGAGACTGGACGGTTCCCCCGAAACGATGCTTCAATTGCAACTCTCTTGGGCATTTCGCTGCTGACTGCCGCAAGCCTAAGCGGGAGTACGGAGCCTGTTACGCATGTGGCAGTAAGGATCATCTCGTTTACAACTGCACTGAGAAGAAGATCGTAACCGACAACGAATATGTAAGACCGTTTAAGATCTATTTTGGTTCAGAACCTAATCAATCTTTGTTTTTAGAATGCCCAATCGATTCTGGGAGTCCAATTAGTTTCATAAAGATATAATACGTCGAAAATATTTTGAAAAAACAACATATTGATTTAAAAGAGAACATTCCTAACAATTACGTTGGCTTAAACGGTAGCCCTTTAGAGATAATTGGAAAAATATCATGTTTCGTTATCATCAATAAGGAAATGTTTCATTTTGAGTTATTGATTGTGACAAACAGATCGATGGCATTTGGAACAGTTTTGGGACGAGACTTTATGAATATTTGTAACTTTAAGATAACGAGGGAAGATTTTAGTTCAAATGATAGAAATTCGGAAAATTATAGTTCAAATGATAGAAATTCAGAAAATTATATTTCAAATGATAGAAATTCGGAAAATTATAGCTCAAATGATAGGAACTTGGAAAATTATGGCTCAAATGATCGGAACTCGAAAAATTATGGCTCAAATTATAGGATTTCGGAAAATAATAGTTCACATGACACGAATTTGAAAAATTATTGTTTAAGTACCAGATTTTTCGTACAAATGGGTTCTAATTATGGAAAAGATAATGTTCAAATGATTTGTTAAACACGGTTGAGAATGATAGGGTAAAGAATATTAACGACAAATGTAATGATACTAATAGTTTCAAAATGTAAGAAATTTCTAATCGGGATAACAGTAAGTCACGTTGTTACGAAAAACACTTGAAAAATGAAAGCAAATCGTTTGATTTGTATGATAGCAACTTTAAATCAGAAATATTATCAATTGAATTCCCCGATCTAATAGACTGCAGTCAGTTATATATAAACGAAAATTGTGGATTAAGTTCAAGAAACAGAGTGATAGACATTTTTGATGAATTTTATGTGAAAGCGAAACGCCCAGAAAGCCCATCAATAAAATGGGAAATGAAACTTAACTTTGACACAACGAAACCTTTTAACTACCCTCCAAGACGTTTATCATATGCGGAGAAAAATCAAGTTCAAAATTTGTTAGACGATTATATAAAAGAAAGTATTATACGCGCAAGTGAGTCCGAATATTCATCACCTATTGTTCTAGTAAACAAGAAGTCAGGAGAATTAAGAATGTGTGTTGACTATCGAACCCTCAACAAAAACATGTTAAAAGACAACTACCCTACACCCCTAATAAACGACCTTTTAGACAAACTTTCAGATGAAGCCATTCTTACCAAACTAGATCTCAGAAACGGCTTCTTCCACGTGCATATGCACGAGGACTCAATCAAATACACCGCGTTAACTATGGCAATGGGACAGTATGAATGGCTCAGAATGCCCTTCGGCTTACGAAATAGAATTTTCGCAGACTTGGTTAAGGAGGACAAGGTTCTCATTTACATGGATGATATTTTAATAGTAACAAAAAAGAGCGAGACTCACATAGAAATACTAACAGAAGTGTTTAAGCGATTAGTAGATCACAAGCTGGAATTAAGGAAAGACAAATGCGAATTCCTTCAAGATAAGATAAAATATTTAGGATACGTAATATCAGGAGATGGTATTAAGCCAGACTCAAAAGGCATGCAAGCAGTAAGAGATTTTCCAGTACCTACAAAAACGCATGAAGCTCAGAGTTTTCTTGGATTGTGTTCCTATTTTAGGCGATTTGTAAAAGATTTTTCGACAAAAGCAAAGCCCCTATACGATATTGTACGAAAAGATAGAAAATTTGATTTCGGTGCGACTGAGTTAGAGTGCTTTGAAACATTTATCTTCTAGAAGCCCCAATTTTAGCGTTGTACAACCCACAGATCCAACGGAGTTACATTGCGACGCCAGCGCTTTAGGATTCGGTTTTATTCTCATGCAGAAAAAGAAAGACAAGTTTCATCCGGTATTTTACTTTTCGAAACGAACGACCGATGTTGAAGCCAAATATCATAGTTTCGAATTAGAAACACTCGCGGTAATTTACTCTTTGCAACGTTTTAGGATTTATCTCTAAGGAATAGAGTTTAAAATAGTCACAGATTGTAGTGCTCTTACTTTAGCACTAAATAAAAAAGAATTTAGTCCTAGAATAGCCAGGTGGGCGCTTTTCTACAAGATTATAATTACATTTTAGAACATAGGGCCGGTAAACGTATGCAGCACGTGGATGCGCTTAGTAGAAACACACACATACTAACAATCGATTGCAACTCATTCGAGGAAAATTTGACTATTTGAGACTAGAAAATTAAAATTTTGGCAGAGCAGCTGCAACGATCAGAGCTCAGAGATTATGAAATGCGTAATGGAATAGTTTACCGAAAGAAGGATAAGGAAGCTCTATTATTTTATGTACCAAGTGAAGTGAAGTGTTCTGTTTAATTATCATGACCAATTAGGACACATCGACATAGACAAAATGAAGAAGTGATTTCAAAAAGCTACTGGTTTCCGAAAGTTCGAGAAAAATGTTGGATACACCTTAGTAACTATCTTATGGGGTTGTTCCACTGCTACATATTTCAACATTCTCGGATATGTTCCGTATATTTTCATACAAATAAAATGAGGTCATTTAAAACATATGACCCATACATTTGCCATTCGCCCCGAATATTTATTTATTCTTTTGACAAAATAACCAAAAAATGACCCATTTTATAAGGAATTTCGAAGGGGCCTTCTCTTACCCTTCTTGGTTATGACTTTATGAACTGTTTTTAGAAAAATATTAATAAAAACTAGCTCAGCCACAGCATAATGACCCTCCGTGACTTATGGCATAACAAAATGTATGCCTTGCATCCGAATCATAGTTCACTATTTTTAAAAGGTCAGAAAATATTACCACGATTCGATTGGCGCAGATTAGCCACATATCCCAACCATATAAGTAGTCCCAAAATAATTAAAAATAAAAAAAAAAAACGAAGTTTAAATTCTTAAAGTTTGCTTTTATATATTCGTGTAAAATCGAGGACACTCCAAAAAGCCTTCAAACTTTGCGGTACTGCATTAAAGAGTGCACAAGGCACTAAAAATACACTAATACAATGAGAGGCGTTCTTAAAATTGGTGTCCTTTTTTCTTGAGCACCTGAAATCCGTCCACAAACGTAGTGAAATGCTCTCCATTACGCGAAAGCTCTTTTTAAAGAAGGCATCCACATTTTCTGATACGTCTTGTTCCCGGAAACGACCATCACGACTTTGCAATTCAGTAGAAAAGCAGTATTCATCATGGAGGTAACGGAAATTGGCGTAATGGCAATGCGTTCGCCATTGTATATCTTCGTGAGCACCTCTTTTTCTTCTTTCAAAACGGCCAGTATTTTGGCAGCACACCGCCGATAATGGCTATTTTCAGCAATCTCACTTATTTCGTTGAATATTCAATTTATTTTTACTTTACACGTCAGACTTCAAATAAACAAAGTCATTTCACATGTCGCCGAATAATGTAAGTGTAGCAATGGAATCAACTGACATTTATACATTTAAATTGGAATGGGACTATTAAATGTATAGCTTATTCTGAAAAGTCTGGAAGAGAAGAGGGATTCCTTCATAACATTCCCAAAGCCAACATTCCATTTGATGTCGTACACATTGATCATATGATATGGTTCTGTTGATAAAAGTAGATCGAACAAACACAAATTAGTAATCATAGACGCGTTCACAAAGTTCGTTAGACTGTATCCTGCTAAAGCCACAAAATCAAAGGAAGCAATAGTAGCGTTAAAGGACTACTTTAGGGCTTACAGTAGGCAAAAATGTATTATCACGGACCGCGGGACATTTTTTACATCTAAAGAATTTCAAGATTTCATGGAAGAAAATAAAGTAAAGCACATAGAGATAGCAACCGGATCCCTACAAGCCAATGGACAGGTCGAAAGGGTAAACGGAAGCATAGGACCGATTATCGCAAAATTGACTGACCCAGACAAAGGAGTGCATTCGGACACAGTTTTAGAAACGGTCGAATACGCTCTTAATAATACGATGCAGAGATCAATTAACCAACATCCGAGTCAAGTTCTGTTTGGAGTATCCCAAAAAGGCAGAGTTATAGATAGTTTGAAAAAAGGTTAGAAGAGATAAATAAAAAGGACGAAGATATAAATTTAGAGCAAATTAGAGAAAAAGCTGGTAAGGAAAAGATGCAACAATACAACAAGTTGCGAACAGACTCTAGTCGAAAAGATTCTTATAAGTATAAAAAAGAAGATTAAATGATAATAAAAAATCACATAGGCGCATCTAAAAAACTAATTAATAAGTTCAAAGGCCCATATAGAATAACAAAAGTTTTGCGTAACGATAGATATGTATTGGAGGATGTTAAAGGATTTCAACAGTCTAGACTCCCATACAAGGGAGTTTGGGCAGTAGCAAATATGCGCCCGAGTTATAGTTCCGTTCCTGGATGTAACCAGATTATAATCCACTGTTTTGGTTTAAGTTTGGAAATAAATGAACCGTTTCGTTTGGAGTTAATTCTCAAACTGACAACTATATTGTTCAGCGGTGGCTAAGTAGCCGCCGCTGCCGAAGTGTACATAGAGTCTTATATGCTAATACATAAAAATGCTTATACATAACTACAAAGTGAAATAAATGAATGTTTATCTGGAACTCCAATCCAAGTACTGCTCGTGTCACATTTCCTGATGGTCGGGGCATCCTGTTGCAGTGTCAGCAAAACGTTAGCGGGGCAACGACTCAAGTGGTCGTTGCCCGATTTTGTGCATTGTTTATATTGCAACATAATTGTATCCGTATCCATGAAGTGGCCGCCCAGTCAGCGTACCAATTCTAGGGTAGCTCTGGGTGGCTTGGCCGGGGGGTCGTTACCTACCGACTGGTCGGTAACTCCTCCCCTCCTGGATTGAAGTGACGGCCACAGCGATGGTGTGGATGTCACGAAACTTGGCTCTGATATAGTGGAGAATATAACCTTCTTCTTCAAGACTGATACTACGATTCCGAACAACAATAGCAAATATACCGCTCCAAAATTGGCAGTTGTAAAATTTTTCCAATAAATGACCGAGTTGGAAGCATTGATGGACCTTAGGTTTAAATTGTGTAGATTAATGTCTTCGATATGGTCGGTGAAGTTAATGTTCTGTTTAATTGGAATTGTAACGTCTATCTTCTCCTCGTATAGTGACAATTCTTTGTCATAGGGAATTTGGTTGATGGATACTTCGCAGTTTTTGAACGTCACTAGAGCAGATCGTTGTACAATTTCGTTGTACAATTTGATGCAATGGTAGAGTTGACTGTGTTTAAAATTAGGATGTGTCCTGGTTCTATTTCCGTTATTATTTCTTTGTTTCCTACATCCCTGACTTTACAATTGGCAGCATTTAGCGTGAATATGCTATTGAGGCACTCGGTTTCAGGATTGTTACTGATTGATAACAAATTTTCGCAGATATAATGTTTATCTACCCTATTACATTTGTTCGTAAAGTACTGTACGTCTTTAGCATTATGGTATGCCATATAATTAGGTAGTATTAAAAATTTTGATTCAATAATAGGTAAGGGAACGATGTGTGAAAATTGGTACACGTCCTGTCTAAACGTGAGTATCTTAATTCTAAAATTGATCTTAATTCCGATCATGAAAGTGGCTACTTCTAGTATGTTGAGAATATGTTCATTAGACAAATTACATAATTCTGGATCGTTTAACTCATGTCTAATTATCGTTAGTTCCTGTTCTGATACAATGAAATTGGGTACAATATTTAGTCTGGCAAGTAACATACTTTCTTCTATATTATTTAAATGATTAGATAATACATCAATGTTTATGTTAATTCGTGATATATATTGCAGTGTGTGTGTTATATGGTGTTCGGAATTTAAGTTTTTGAAAATCATATTCTTGTAGTTGTTTAGGTATTGGTTAATTATTTGTTGTTCCCTATTTATGTGTTCCGTAATATTGTTAAATCTCGCTTTTATGTCATTGTTGAATATTTCTTGTTCGTTGGCTTTTGCTGTTAGTTCTCTTTGATTGTTCGTGATCGTTTTGAAATTATTCTCGATTCTACGTCCGTCGTCTTCGTCTAAGTTTCCAGTAACTATTTTTACGACTTTACCTAGTCCGTTTATTAGTCCCCGTCTTAACCTTTTCCTGGGTAATAACCTTTCTACCCTGTCTCTTAGCTGCTGAAGCTTCGTAGATAAGCTATCGATTTCGTTCTTTGAGTCGGTGTTTTCTCTCAATTGATAGATTGCTCTTTCGAAATTAACGACGCCGTCTATAAAATCTTGTAGATTAATTCTATGCGTAAGGTATTTGTGCGATTGTACTATTTTAGCTTGTCCCAGATTTATTTTGAGTAAAGGGGTGTCGTTTCCTTATTGTTGGACCTTTAAGTCCTGGGTTGCGATGCATGCGAATCTGTAAGATCAATAGGAATTTTGTTTGTTTTAATGCTGTTCTTAATTTTTGCTTTGTGTAACTTTTGTTTTCTGGTGGATATTAGTGTAATGTTGTTATCTTTTAGTACTTTGTGTTCAGAGAAACGAGGAGTGAGTTTGTTTCTCCTGTTTTCTCTTCTGAATATTACATCGTCTGTTCTAAGTGAAGCTGGTTGTGTTCTATCTTTATTCAATTTGTCAATTGTATGGTTCATTTTTTCTTCTAGCCGGGCTTTGATTTTTGGATATAGGGTGTTTTGAAATTCATTAAGTTTTTGTAGGTAATCATGTTCCGAATTATACTCGATTTCTTTAAAAAAAATGTGGGTCCTACCAGAGAGTAATTCAAAGGGTGTACATTTAGTAGCAGAATGTATACTGTTGTTGTAAGTGGTTAGGGTTTCAAATAGCATTTCTTCATGATCCCGTTCCAGCTTATTAGCCTTCCTGGTCTCGTGAATAATTCTATAAATTTCTGTCAGAGAGGAATGCAATCTTTCCACGGGAGAATTACTTGTAGATTGCTGGAACGATGTAACATGAGTGACAATATTAAATTGTTTGCAAAAATCAGTGAAAATCTTTCCCGAAAATTCGGCGCCCTGATCAAATATCAATTTTGTTGGAATACCCACAAAAGGAAAATAGTGTCTCAAAGATTTGATTACGTTTATACAACTCCTAGCCGGAATTGTATAGGCGCTAGCATATTTTGAAAACTTGTCAATCAATGTCAGAATTGTTTGACCATTAATAGTGTAAATATCCATGTGTACTATTTGTAATGGTACTTCAGGAATTTCTGTCTTTTGATATAGTGGTTTTGGTGGTCTTCTATCATACTTTAGTTTTTGACAAATATCGCATTGATTAATTATTTGAGTAATTTTCTGTTTCATGTAGGGGAAATAGAGTGTTCTTTTTAAATGGTTTAGAGTTTCCTCAATTCCACGATGGTTGTTTTTTAGGTAATAATCCGTAACTACTGACTGTTGTTCCAGTGTAGTAGTGACATCTGTTAAAAAATATTTGCATCTGATTATCTTGTCGTTTTGAAAGTACTTAAGATAGGCTTCCTGTAT
The DNA here is from genome assembly GCA_008042575.1 of Drosophila watanabei. NCBI lineage: Eukaryota > Metazoa > Arthropoda > Insecta > Diptera > Drosophilidae > Drosophila > Drosophila watanabei. The sequence goes on along the minus strand of VNJS01003867.1, from coordinate 2,161 downwards.
TAACTTGAAAATGGAATCCGTGGCGAAAATGGCGTGTATTCTGCTGGGTGCTAGGATTTCTCGTAAAATGTCAGTAATCCCGTGGAGGTCAAAACTAACTGTGGATATGGTGCGCCATAACTTGTTTTTGAATAGGGTGATATTTCTTGTGTTTTCCTCGTTACCAATTTCAAAAATGTACTGTGCCTTAAATTCGTTCAATGGTCTATCTGAAATAATTATGGATTTTGAATTTGTCAAACTGTTAGGTACAGAATTAGACATGCAGTTTGTCTGTATTTCTACACGACTTAACGCATCGGCCACGACGTTTTGGGATCCCTTCTTGTATACAACTTCATAGTCGTATTCCAACAGTTGCAACTTCCACCTGACCAATTTTGAGTTTGGTTCTTTGAAGTTCATCAACCAAGTTAAGGGTTTGTGATCGGTAACTATCTGGAATTTTTGGCCGAAGAGGTAAGGCCGAAAATATTTGGTTGCCCAAATGATAGCTAACATCTCTTTTTCCACGGTCGAATACATTACTTCCCGATCATTGAGCGTTCTGCTAGCGAAACATACTGGTCTATCAGAACCCAGCGTCCCTTGCGAGAGAACTGCACCTATCGCCACGTTGCTGGCGTCTGTGGTCAAGACGAAGGGTTTGGTAAAATCAGGATATTTCAAAATAGGGTCATTACAGAGTAGAGTTTTGCAAGTATTGAACGCTTCTTTGAACTCCTCGGTTGGTAATACCGGGGTTTTCCTTTCAACTGTTTGGTCATGGGCTTGGTGATTTTTGCGAAGTCTTTGATAAACTTCCTATAATACCCCAAAAGACCCAGAAAACATTTAATTTCCTTCCTCGTGGTCGGAATTGGAAAAACCTTTATGGCCTCAATTTTCTTGCGGTTCGGTTTGATCCCGTCTTCTGTAACTATGTGTCCTAAATATTCTATTTCCTTGCGTAAGAATTCGGACTTGTCCGGTTGGATTTTCAAGTTGGCCTGTTTTAATCTGGAAAATACGGATTCTAGGTCGCAGATATGTTCTTGTAGAGACGGTGAGAAGACTATAATGTCATCTAAATATACTAGACAACAATCTCCGTTCAGGTCCGCTAACACGTTGTCCATGACTCTTTGGAAGGTCGCTGGAGCATTAGTCAGACCGAACGGCATACGAACGAACTCGTAATGCCCTCCTTGTGCCGCGAAGGCTGTCTTTGATATGTCTCTTGGCTCCATCTCAATTTGATGGTAGCCACTAGCGAGATCTATGGCTGTAAAATATTTGGCTCTGCCTATTCTATCTAGAACATCGTTGATGTTGGGCATAGGATACATGTCCTTTACTGTCTTTTCGTTTTGTTTCCTGAAATCTACGACCATTCTCCATTCCTTTGTTTTGGATGCGTTTAACTTTTTTGCAACTAGGAAAACTGGTGCGCTCCAAGGCGAATGACTGTGCCTAATTATGTTTTGATTTAGAAGTTTGTTTATTTGATTTTGGATTTCCGTTGATTCGATGGGACTGAATCGAAGAGGCCTGCAGAACACGGGCTTATTGTCCGTAATTTTTATGTCATGTTTTATTTTGTTCGTGAAGGACAATTTGTCTCCTTCGCGAAATACCAAATCGGCAAATTTGTCACAAAGTTGAGACAACTGTCTCTTTTCTTCCTCATTCAGATGATCCGTTCTAATATTGTGAAGTCCTGAAGAATAATGTTCCTGACTGTATTCAGGGTTATCTGGCATCGCTTTCATCACTATAAAGTCGTCCTCTTCGAACTTGTTTACTTGTAGACTCTAAGCAACATTTTTTTGGCGTGACAGAAAAATTATTAATTTCGATTTTGGCAAGGTTATTGTGTGCGGAATATAAGCCCGGTGTTATGAAGAAGTCTTGTTCCATCTGAATGTGGTCACATAAAAATGGGCCTTCTTTAATGCTTACATGCACCGTAATTAATGCTTTGGACTCCTCCTCTATTTCATAAATTTCAGAAGAGCGATTTGGTACAATATATAGGGGAATTTCGAATCCTGGGGTAGTGAAAGTTCGTTGCGCAATATCAATTCTTGCTGGGAGTTGTGACAGGATATTCATGCCAATTAATCCGTCGAAGAATTGGTTGAAGTCAAATATTAGAAAAGGGAACTCCCTGACGTCATTA
>VNJS01003865.1:0-22379 GCA_008042575.1 Drosophila watanabei | reverse complement strand
GCGGTTTTAAGAACGCAGCCTTCATTAAGGCTACTCTGACAATGTACTCCGAAGATTGCATCGTCCGTCAGTCATTCGTACCACAGGCTTACTGCAACTTGCGGCAAGTGTGAACAACGAAGCAAACAAATTGCTTATTATAAATATTATGTGACACTTATCGTGATCAAAAAACTTCGATATCTTCCAGAGTTATAATGCACATTATATTAACACAAATTGTTAAAGAATTTAGGGATATCACAAAGTTTTTGACAATTTTTCCGCGATATATCGATTATGCAAGCCAGTATCATTTTAGGCTTTTTTTTCTTCCATTTCTCATGCTGGAAAACAAACGACCGCGGCGCATTTTATTAAAAATTAATTAAATTGGTAACAGAAATTAAAAAAACTATATTTGAAACAATTTCTTTTTCTCCAGACGCAATAATTGAAAGGTGTCGTATAGTTTTGATACAGTTGTAGGCATGCCAAAAATCAAGCTTCTGAGCTCTTTTTACCGCTTCTTGTGAACGCAAGATCCAATCAAAGATAGAAAAATCAGGTTTTAAGCAGAATTCATAAAGCTTTAATCCTGCATACTTGATTTTTTTGGGATTATGCTTCCGCGTTTTGCTACGAGGGTCAAAACTGAAATTTTCGGGGTGTCGTATAATTGTGGGCAGGAGTGTAGATGGCAGCAACAAAAAAATGTTTGGATGTCTAAAGTAATTTTATCGAACACTTCTGGTTAACATAGACTTAATCTTAATATATATAAATCTCCTGTCACGATGTTTGTCCGCGATGAACTCCTAAACCGCTTAACAGATATCGTTTAAATATGCGCGCAATATGGAGTTTTGTTCAATTTGAGAGATAAATAGCTTAGATCTTTAATATTAGTCGCAATATACTTTTATTGGAAATATATTGTCTATAATTAATTAACATTCACAATTATCTGTTAACTTCAAAATATTCTAACAGATGTCGATACTTTTCGACTGGATTGAGTAAGTAATTAAAAGATGGCATTGCTAAGCTCCAATTCAATAGCATGAATAATTATGAAGTGCTAAATTGTTCTCAATTGGGGATCATGCAGGGCCCAAAAACGGTAGGAAGGAACAATAAGCGTCTCAACAGGGCTCCGGGTACCAACAGCTAGGAGGCCATGGAATCATGTAAGGGTGGGTGTGACAGCAGCAGACCATGATTTTTAATTTTTTTGTTTATGTTTATAAAATAGTAGGTTAAGAGCTGTTACTCATTCTGTAGTAAATATAGTGTATATTTTAAGTTGAGTACTGCAATTCCGTTAAATCCATAAAATGTATTTTCGTATAAGACTTGGAAGAATAATACGCGCATCTCGAACAGGTAAGAATTTCTGTCTATGAATGAATATTTGAAAATTTGAATTAATGAAAATTTGAGTTTTGCAATACACTTTTAGGCGAATTCAAGTGAAGTAAAATTTTGTTAGCAATGCCGCGACCATGACGCCTTGGTTGACAATGCAAAATCATCGAGCGATCAACCGACCATTGAAACTACTCATTCATTCAAATTTATTGACTGGGTCACAAATGAATGAATGAATTTTTAAACTCCTTGGATGTCCACCTTACAATTTACATTAAAGGTTGGCTCTGAAGTAATCATGTTACGAATAATGTTTTAACATGACTATACTGAAAGGAAAATTTAAAGGTGAGGAAGTTCTCATTTCGATTCCTGATGATGCCAACCGATATGCCGTTTGAATTTAAAAGACTTTCATTTCCGATCGGCTTTGCATTTGCCATGATCATCAACCAATTAAAAGGCAAATCCTTAAAAGTTTATGATTTGAATTTAAAATATCCGTGACTTTTCCATGGACAATTATATGTGCGTATGTATATGTGTAAAATAAATGATTACTATAGGTACTATAGTAGCCATAAGCAAAAGGTCAAAGTACTGTTGAAAAGAAGATAGAATAAATGATGAGGAAGACAGTTTTGCTAGTGATCTCGAACAAAAAAGACACAATAACTCTGCTTTGTTCTTAAATATTTTTTTTCTGTATTTTGAACAAAAGTTCAAAGCTTTAAAATGGGACGAAACAAAGTTCGGCGGGTTGCTAGTTTTTGTATAGATTTAAAGCAGTCTGCGGGTTTATATATATTTTTTTTGCTGGAAATTGATGCACTACGGTCAGTACACTTAAGTGGCTCATCGACACCAATCACGTGCATGTTTGGGTTAGATGTTAGTAGACGCGATGGAAAAAAATAGAAAAGAATACGAGGAAAATAAATACTGGCGTGCTGCCAGGTTGTTTGTTTGCATACGTACTAAGTGGGTTAGGAAGGGTATCTCCGTTAAATGTTATTGTGTACAAATCGTTATAATTTGCACATACGACTCTAAAGGGTTCGCGCAATTCAAACGAAGTTCTACATTGGCGCAAGACTAATGGCAAATAGGATCTAGTGTTTCTACTCGGAACATGAAAATTCAGCTGACCTAACAAGTCAGCACTTTCCACGTCACCGCGAATAAGATTGAAAATTAAGGTAATGCCCAACATAGTTCTACGATTGGCTTAGGAAGGGTAGTTAATTAGAAGGAGTCTACTAGAATATGACGGTAATCTACGGTCTGCATCCCAGTTTAAACCGCGTAGAGCGAAAAGTAACAAGTTCTTTTGAACAGATTCGATGTGATTACTGTGGACTCCATACTGAGAATTCCATACGAAAGATCCATATTCTAAGATAGGACGAACTAACGAGGTATATAATGTTTTAGTGACGTAGGGGTCATTGAATTCTTTCGACCGCCGTTTTGTAAATCCAAACACATCCCTGGCTTTATTCCCCATGCACAAAATGTGTTCAATGAAGCCGAGTTTGGGGTCCAGGCGAACGCCCAAATCATCAAGTATACGAATTCTTTCAAGAGAGCAGCAGTTCAGCGTATAAGTCGCAAGCTTAGGAACGACACGAGAGAATGTTATTAGCTTACATTTAGAGCCGTTTAAGTTTAATAAGTTTACCCGGCACCATATTTGAAAATTATCAAGATCTGTTTGTAAATCAGACTGGCAAGGAGCGTCCTTATATTGCACGCAAAGCTTAACGTCATCAGCGTACATAAGTACTCTAGAGTTAATCAAGACTTTGGGCAGGTCGTTAATAAATAATGTAAACTATAGGGGACCCCCCAATCGACTACCTTGCGGGACGCATTAATTAAATAAAGTTTGGTCAGATTAAAAAAAATATTTGGCAAGATTCTGTCGAAGTATGTTGCTCAGATGGGCAGACGATACCCAGGGGGAGGGAAATGCTTCATTTGACAAATAGTCGGTAAAATATGTTATTGGATTATCGATTAGTGTAAAATAAAGCAATAAAGCCAAAACCAGCTCCTAGTCTGTTTATTTACCTGTCGCTTCGATTATGAGACTCCTTACATTTACTATTAGTTACTCGTTCTTCACAATGCTCATCTGAAAAAAAAAATAAATTAATTAATGTCTGGCAATATCACTGGCGGCGGAGATTCTTTAAAAATAAATACATTTAGTTTAAATTTATTGCAATTTTTTATTGAACGATTTTAAACAAGTACTTACAGGACCTGAGTAATATTAATACATATCTAACGCAAACATAAATTTTTACTTAGTAAGTTCAAAGAAATATTTTTCTAAAAATGGGCGTTTGTAGTGGGCGAATAAAAATGTTTTAAGAAGAGAAACCCCTTGCAGATTTCAATTGCATTAATTATCTCTGATCCTGTCTATTTTAAAACGAATTACTTTCATTTAAATTTTATTTTTACAGTTTTATATTTTTTTACATTTTTACATGTAAAATAAAATGCAATTTCGTCCGATTATAATGAAATTTAAAACAAAATTCTGAAATGATATAGAATATTTGTATCTACAAGAAGAAGTTATGTTGAAAACTGACAGTTATAATTTTTTTTCAAAAATTTTCCCGACCGTTTCTATGGCAGCTATATGATATAGTAGTCCGATTTTTATAAAATTATATCCGAAAATCTAGAATAATATATTTAGCTCATAACCGAGAGTTGATTAAGATTTGTTAAAAAACAGTGAAGTTATACTTTTTTGTCAACAAATTTACGGATCGTTTGTATGGCAGCTATATGATATAGTCGTCCGTTCCGACTTATGTACGAGTGAGAGTATATAGAAGACTTTATACAAAGTTTCATTTAGATAGCTTCTAAACTGAGGGAATAGTTTGCGTATAAACGGACGGACAGACGGACATGGCTATACCGACTTGGCTGTTGATGCTGATCAAGAATATGTATACTTTATAGGGCGGAGATGACTCCTTCAATGCGTTGCTTCTTCTTCCGACTGAAATTATAATACCCTACATGGGTATAAAAAATGGTAAAAATATTCAGGATAAATGGAAAGAACAATGGTTTGCATTGCTAAGTCCTTGAAGACGAGCTGCTGGTACATGTCGCGCATTACCGGCCGGGTGACCTGCGCCAGCACCAGATCGTCCGGCACTCGGAGATTGCACATCTGGGCACTGGAAGATCTCAAAGAAGATGGTCCAGTATTTAAAACGAGTGGCGCATGCCATGCTATAAAACAATGCTGTATCCACAGCCTGCGAGAGGGTATTTGCTTGCCATACTGACTTTTCAGTTATTTAGTCGGTAGGAGTTGCTGAATGACTGAAAGTATCGTATAAGCTGTTTGTACAGGAACCGATATTTTCAGTTGCCGATATTTTAAGTAATTCAGTCCTATAGGGAATCCCCTAATAGATGTTTCCAGCATTTAAGTCATAAGTTTGCAACGTAGCGACCCTATACAGTCAGACACTCTTTAGAAATGGCATCTGTTTGGTTTTTTTGCTTTTGGGAATCCGTTTTCGAGAATTTTTAACATCGCAAAGGCCATTTTTCTAACAGTGGGTTGAAGATACAGCTGTCGTATGTGCGGCGGGTATTATAATTTCAGTCAGAAGTTTGCGACGCAGTGAAGGGGGATTTCCGTATATAAATTTTTGATCAGTATCAACAGCCGAGTAGATCTAGCCATGTCCGTCTGTTCGGTTAAGCCAAAAGACGTTGGAAAATATTCTTCTTGTTCGACTTAACTCAACGCATTTGGATAGTGCCATCGACCAATTGAATTTATTTGAGGCTGAATGAGAAGTGTTTCCTTTTGATTGTTTCCGAATAAAATGTTTATTTTATTTTTCCAAGCTATTAATTATGTCTGAACATTATTTCCTAATACGCATTTCGGCAAAGCGACGCGTGAAAAATAACGGTGCATAAGAGTTGCAAGAAAGAACAAAAACATATGCACGCCAGAGCCGTAACACATGACGAAATTCCATTGCTCTGCTCTCATCTCGCTCTCAACTCTTTACTACGGCTATGGCTACGCAGAGCACAGCTGGTCATTATGAGCTTTGTATATTATTTTTAAATTTCGGATTTAATTTTATAAAAATCGGACTTCTGTATCATACAGCTGCCATAATAAGGTCGGGTAATTTTTTGAAAAAAATTATAACCTTGTCAGTTTCAAAGAAGATGTTTTGACTTAGAGATACAAGCATTTTATAATGCTGCCATACAAACGATCGGTAAATGTGGAGTAAATTACATTTTACTTTACATGTACAATGTGTACATGTACAAATAAACTTTATAAAGTGAAATAAGAATGGATTTTAACATGAAAAATTTTACTTTTTAAAGTTTGTTTACAAAAAACAACTGTTCAGTGTGACCCTCTTCTTGTCTTTTCATACCTTTTCCTTAATTTCTTTGATTACACTGGTTACCGAGAAAAACATATAGCGATTATGCTGTCAGAATTGCGGCAGCAGATTTTCGTTAAGTTAGGACTAGGTTTAATGAAAAACTCAATTAATTGTAGTTTTCGAGGTTATATATAAATATACAGTCGTGGAAAAAATAATAGAAACAAACTTTTTGCTTCAATTAGTTTAATTTATTTCACAAGACGAGTATCCGATAATAAATGAATTATTTTTTTGTTAACATATATTTAAGTATATGTTATATTAATTAACACAAATATTTTATAGAATTGTTGAACAATTAAAAAAAATTAATTACATTTGTTTCCCTTGCAAAAAATAATAGAAACAAAACGCTAAAATTCACTTGATGCCATTTTTTTTAAATTGTATTAATATTTAGTGGTACAGCCTGTAGCTTTAATAACACCGACGAGGCATGGAAGCAACCAGATTGGCGCAAATTGAGGGATTGATGGCATATCACAATTCTTTCTTATATTTGGGCTTAAAGCCGCCAATTCTTTTTTTTATTATGCCCCATAAATACTCAATTGGGTTTAAGTCAGGGGATTGATCGGGCCACTCCATTAAAATTATCTGTGTGTCCTGGACCCATTTCTTGACTAATTTGGACGAATGTTTGGGGTCATATACTGCATAAACTCCCACTTCAGCAGCCTTTTATCTTCGGCATAGGGCAGCATAGCCTCCTTTAGTATGTTGAGATAGTCTAGGGCACACATTTTTCCCTTTATCTCAAAAATTGGCCCTACTCCAGACGAGAAAAAGCATCCCCATAGCATCAAATTTCCTGCGCCATGTTTTATTGTTTTTTTTGGTATAATTCGGATTGAAAGCTGAATTTTTCTTTCGTCTAACATATACCTTTCCGTCTGATCAAACATATTAGTTTCATCAGACCATAAAAGTTTTCACGGTTCAGTTGAGGATGAGCGAAAGTGAGTCTTTTTTCAATATTCTTTGTGCTTAGATATGGCACTACTCTTGCAAAATGTACCATTAAACCATTTTCAATCAGTCTATTTCTAATTATGCGACTGGTAATTGATGCCTGCATGTCGTTTTGGCTCGCTTTCTACCCCGAGTTTCCTTTTTGTCTGTGAAATGAAGGGTCGAGCACTACATAATCTGAGAAATTTGTCTTATGGTTTTCCCCTCATTCTTCAGTTTTTTTATTGTATTCCTAAATCTAGCTGTACAATGCACTTCACGACCCATTCTGAATATAAAATACCACTTTTTGAAACGAATCTGTATAAAATGTATCATTTTTTGCTTTAACTTATGTTGAATTATTAAACCTTTAGCTTTATCTCCCAAAAAAAACAGAGGTTAAGCCAAAATTTTGACGCAAGTTGCTCACGTTTTTATTATTTTTTCCATCTGAGACCCGAAGTGCCTTTAAATGTTAAAAGATATCGCAAAAAGTAAAGGCGAAAGCGACTCAAAAAATAATTCTAAATAAAGTTAAACTATCGGTTATCAATTTATTTTTGGTTTTAAGCCAACAACTATCGTTAATACTTAGCAGTCGGTTTCAAGTTACAGAAGAGAATGTTGTTTCTATTATTTTCTCCACGACTGTATATATTTTAAATATAATTTTTATTTCAAATTCCAAGACTGCGACCGTTTTTTTTTTTTAATTGTAAGCCTTCTAAGCCTGAAACTCGAAACATATCAAATATTTGGCACTTTTTTCATCTTATTAGTAAACTTTTAGTAGTATTTGGCATAACCTCCCTTGTTTTAAGCAACTTTCCCGATTAATTTTGGTATTCTAGCAATAAGTTTGCGGCTAGTCTCTACTAAAATCTCAGACCAGATTCTTTCATCAAAGCTCCATATATCATCTTAATCATTTAAAAAATATGTCAGAAGAGATATGTTGAAAAATAGTGAACTTATAAATTTTTTTCAACAAATTTTCAGAAAGTTCCTATGGCAGCTATATAATATAGATAACCAATCCAAATTTCAAATTTTCATACAGATAGCTTGAAAGCAGAGGGACAGACGGACGGGCGAACAGACGGACGTGGCTAGATCGACTCGGCTGTTGATGCTGATCAATAACATAAAACACTTTATAGCAGCGATGGCCACGAGATCTAACAGTCTGAGTAGCAGCGCGGCCAGACAAAAAATAACAACAACAACCAGCACCGTCCCGAGTTTGATGTGCGAGGCCCAAATGCATGCGATTGTTGTTGCAAGCTCGAGATCGGGGCGATGTCATTGTTTTTGTAAATCTTCACGGATCGCTGAACGCCAGCAACGTTGACGCGAGGACGACTTGCTGACGCCTCCCAAAAAAGATAACGGTTTGAGCAGCGTGAGCAAATTGAGCCACGACGTGCCCTTCGCTGCTTTATAGGGTCGAAAATGCCTCCGTCACTGCGTTGCAAATGTCTGACTAAAATTATAATACTCTAGTGTATCGGGAGTCGAATTCTTTGCCCTTGGTTTGTCCTACAAAACTAAAAAGAGTTATAATTGTTTCATTGCTCCAAAGTATATTATTCCACTTTTTTGACCATTCCAGTCTAGAGCATTCCAAATTATTGTTGCCAAACTTTTGGCCCTTCTAAAATTTTTTCCTCGATGTAATGGAACCTTTTGGGTTTTACGCCCTGGTGGTCCTACCTCTTGCAGTCTACCACGAACCGTTGGGGAAGAAAATATATTGTCTATTTCGGCGGAAATGGAATTGGATGGCATGGACAGACACTTTTTAGATATTGCCGATCGGAATGTACGTTGCTTGCCACATTTGGTTTAAAAGAATTTTTAACAAGGTTAATTTGGCCAGTAGTGTACATGGAATATATATATATATATATATACATTTTTTTTTTTTTTACCGTCAAGCAGACCTAACTTGTCAGTTATCTAAATGATGTAATTGGACATCATAGTTGGAAACAAGAAAGGATGTCTTCTTCACTGCGTCGCAAAGTTGTGACTAAAATTATAATACTCTGCAAGTGTATAACAAAACTCTGTGATATAGTAGATAAAAATTGGTTTAAAGAAGTCGAATTTATTAATTTTTTTTATTGATTTCCCGATTATTTTATATGGCACCTAATTTATATAGTCACTTGATTATTATAAAACTAAACGATATTCTCTAATAAAAAAATAAGGTCATTCCTCGAAGTAACTGAAAATATGTTGAAAACGGATTTTTTTTACTAAAAATTTGTCAATTTTTTTTAATAATGTTATATGTTATAAAATATATAAAATACCCGGTAGTGGTATAATATTACACATTATGTAAAATCTATGGACACATTACGTAAAAGATTTATCTTATTATCATGTTTAACGAATGATAATGGAAGGATAATTTTATACAATACGATGTAGTTTTCTTAAAAGAATTTGTGAAGTTGTGACTAAAATTATAATACTCTGCAAGTGTATAACAAAACTCTGTGATATAGTAGATAAAAATTGGTTTAAAGAAGTCGAATTTATTAATTTTTTTTATTGATTTCCCGATTATTTTATATGGCACCTAATTTATATAGTCACTTGATTATTATAAAACTAAACGATATTCTCTAATAAAAAAATAAGGTCATTCCTCGAAGTAACTGAAAATATGTTGAAAACGGATTTTTTTTACTAAAAATTTGTCAATTTTTTTTAATAATGTTATATGTTATAAAATATATAAAATACCCGGTAGTGGTATAATATTACACATTATGTAAAATCTATGGACACATTACGTAAAAGATTTATCTTATTATCATGTTTAACGAATGATAATGGAAGGATAATTTTATACAATACGATGTAGTTTTCTTAAAAGAATTTGTGAAGTTGTGACTAAAATTATAATACTCTGCAAGTGTATAACAAAACTCTGTGATATAGTAGATAAAAATTGGTTTAAAGAAGTCGAATTTATTAATTTTTTTTATTGATTTCCCGATTATTTTATATGGCACCTAATTTATATAGTCACTTGATTATTATAAAACTAAACGATATTCTCTAATAAAAAAATAAGGTCATTCCTCGAAGTAACTGAAAATATGTTGAAAACGGATTTTTTTTACTAAAAATTTGTCAATTTTTTTTAATAATGTTATATGTTATAAAATATATAAAATACCCGGTAGTGGTATAATATTACACATTATGTAAAATCTATGGACACATTACGTAAAAGATTTATCTTATTATCATGTTTAACGAATGATAATGGAAGGATAATTTTATACAATACGATGTAGTTTTCTTAAAAGAATTTGTGAAGTTGTGACTAAAATTATAATACTCTGCAAGTGTATAACAAAACTCTGTGATATAGTAGATAAAAATTGGTTTAAAGAAGTCGAATTTATTAATTTTTTTTATTGATTTCCCGATTATTTTATATGGCACCTAATTTATATAGTCACTTGATTATTATAAAACTAAACGATATTCTCTAATAAAAAAATAAGGTCATTCCTCGAAGTAACTGAAAATATGTTGAAAACGGATTTTTTTTACTAAAAATTTGTCAATTTTTTTTAATAATGTTATATGTTATAAAATATATAAAATACCCGGTAGTGGTATAATATTACACATTATGTAAAATCTATGGACACATTACGTAAAAGATTTATCTTATTATCATGTTTAACGAATGATGATGGAAGGATAATTTTATACAATACGATGTAGTTTTCTTAAAAGAATTTCTTTGAAATTTCTCGGATTTAAAAAAAAAATGCTTTACCCTACTTTAACGTGATATATTTTTTCCCCCTTATTGTAAATATTCAAAATAAAGCATTCAACAACAATAAAACAACTTAACTCAACTAAGTTGAATACAACCTTTGCACTTATTAATCTTACATTTTCACGTAGAAGCAATGAAATAATTACCGTTTATTATGTGGATTTTGTTTTCCTCCCTACTGTCTTGATTTTGACGCCAGCTGACTGCTGCGTTTAAACTTTCGTTATCATTCTTATCCATTTCGATTTCTGTAAGTTTTTCACATAATTCTTCTTCTAAACAGCTTTTGTCCTGTTTTCGAGCGTGGGCTAAACGTTCTTCAATCTCCAATTCTCTTGCCGCTGTATCTACAGGTTTAGCGGATCCAAAAACATTTAATGATAAATTTCCGCTTTGCTTGTCTATTTTTGAATGCTCAACAACAGATTTTTCTTGTTCAGTTTTTTTCACATCTGGTAGTGGCAAGGTTCGTGGTTTCAAATTTAATTTGGGTCGTTCTTCGAGTTTTGAATTGTCTTCTCGTGAATATCTTTCTACATTTCTTCCACGACTATCGCGATATTTATCGGATATTAGGTCTTCCCTTCGGGTTGGAGAGGTTTCAATCGATTGTGGTCTCACGCTTGTGCGCCAAGATCCTGGTGTGTTAGTTTCATCCCTTTCCTGTATGACCTTTCTATCTCTATTAAAGCTTCGTTCATAACTAGAATAGCCAAAACTACTGCCATTATTTTGACTATCTCGCCTCCAATTTCCAGAATCTCTATTTTCTCCACTATTTCCGAAGCCATCAAAACGTCGATTGCTTTTTTGCCGATTTTGCTGATCGTTTTCGTTTGATAGTTCAATGCGAATGCGACGACCTTTAATCGATGGATCTGGTAAGCTGAGTACATAAATTAAATCATCTCTATTGTCTAGCTCAACATATCCAAATCCCCTTGATCTACCGCTTTCGCCATCTTCACGGGGTAGTCGCAATGAAATCAAATTAATACTTCCAAAAAACTCATAAAGGTCGTCTTCGTTTGCATCGAATGGCAAATTATTAATATACGCAATAAACGGGGGCCTATGGGGAATGGAGTTATCATCAAATATCCGATTTGCCCGAGGCGCTGTAGGGAGCTGATAAACTAGTGGCAATGTATTACTACCGTCATCGCTGTCTTCGCCATCCAAATTTCGTAATTTCTTTGAGACTTGTGTAGTTCCAACAGGTGTGTCAGCATTAGAAAGGAAGGATTGTAAAGATATAACTGTTCCTTTGCTTTTTTTACCCTTTTTGCCTGCAAAAGATACATATATATAGTTTTATTGTGTATATACATACATATTAAAATTTTTGTTGTACCTAAACAGAATAAACATTTGAAATAAGATTATCTTAGTCACGCTATTTCACTGTATAATATAAGGTAAAATAAGAAACTTAAATTAGGTACATACGCATAAACATTTCAAACTATATTTATTACAATGAAACTGTGTATGTATATATGCAAATGTTACGTGTCACAACCAAGCCACGCGGGTTGTTGAAAATTAGTTGTAAACTTAATCCATTCGATGGTCAAACAAAATATTTTTAAAGAATTTTAATAACACAATGAATTAAATTTCATATATTCCTAACCTGCAGAAGCCATTTTGACAAAGATTTCCAAACTAAAATTTTGGGTTTTTACAAATGCAATAACTTAAGATGTCTATTTCCTTTTATCGTTATCGAATAGGAAGTTCGTTACTGAATTTCAATCAATTATAAAATTTAGTCATACGACATATACACTATTCTCACAGAAGTACTTTTAATATGAGTAGTTTGAAAAAATTTTTAAATAACGTATGATGTTATGACGGCACCATCAACTAATGGAATTTTAAGACAATTACCATTAACAAAATCAAGGTATTTTCTAAACAACTGAAGGACCGAACTAAATATCGGCGATATATTTAGCCGTAGCGACAGCCAATCATAAGAGTCAGCCGCTTAACTGTAAAATGTGGAATTTGTTTAACTTATAATGTTCACTAGAGCTGGAAATAAAATCGATTAAAAAATTTTCAGCATCGACTTAATCGAAAAAGTTCCATTACTTCTCAGAGACCGACATGGAAAAGATAAATACATATCTTTACAGGTTATAAATATTATATTTAAATATATCTTATATGAAAATTTAATATGAAAATTTATGTTAACGTATAGCGTAAATGCAAAAATATTTATGAAAAAACATAGTACCCAAATTATATAATAATATATATATCCGAAAGTATGAAAAAGGGAAGAACCCCAAAAACCTATTATTAACCTATTATTATTATTATTATATTCGAATCCCGATAATTCGAAATGGCAAGGACATCACTTTTTTTACGAATTAGACGGGAATTCGATTTATCGAGATTTCTATTTAACGGGGCTCAATAATGAAAATGTCGAATAAACGGGGTTTTTACATTTCACATCATGTGTACATATGTATTTAACTTTCTTAAAATTAAACAAACATTATAAGTATGTACATACAATTGTACGTTTTTCAAATTAAAGGAAAATTAAACAATAACATAAAATTATAATAACAAAAAATTAAACAATTAAATTAACGTCTTATGCGAACGTTTTCGTGACATTTTCACAGAACGATGTTACTCTCCGAAAAAAATCAGCAAACTAAACGAAAATAGCGAGAGAAACACAAGTGCGGCATAGCTGTCTGCAAAATCTAACGGTGCTTTAACTACAAAAAATTTCGCATCGCATTACGATTTATAAGACGTATCGAAACAAAATTACGATTTATAAGAGGTTCAATATTCTATGCGTTGCGCCAAATACTACGAATTAACGAGGGGACCAAAATGTATGGAATTTTTAAGAATTAACGATTTTTTTTCAAGGGGACAGAATTTTTTACGAATTATCGCAATTTTCGATTTACCAGAGTACGAATTATCGGGATTCGACTGTATTTTCATAGTTTAGTCGATTAATTTTCAAAATTTGTTAAAAATAAATTGATTCAATGAAAATCGATTTGTTTCCAGCTCTACTGTCCACCCTCAAGAGCTACAAATAAATAGTATTTTAGTGAATTGATTTCTCTAATATCTATTTATTAAATTTTAATTGAAATCAATTAAAATCGATTTTTTTACATAAGAATATTAGTTTTTGTTATGATCTAAAAATTAAAATCTGTATTCATCGAAGATTTTTCTTATTATTGTTCTTCAAATTTTATCAATAGAATAAAATAATAATTTTTGGATTTTTTCTCCTTTTATCATGTAGCTTCGGATAACTTATAATATATATAATCTCTATACCTTTGCAGGGTATTATTACTATTATGGTACGTTTGCAACGGATTAATGAAGGCATTTCCGATTCTATTTAGCATCAATAGCCGAGTCAATTTTGTCCTTGTCCGTCCGTCCGTTTCTACGCAAAGTAGTCCCTCCCTATTTGAATGAAAGCTTGCAGATAGTTGGATTGTGAGGAAAAATCATCGTATCGATGATATATTTTTTATTAAGAACATATAATCAAACCAAAAATATCGATGTATCGAATAATTTTAATTTTTTTACAAATAAAATAAATATATATTTTATATTATTTCTCATTTTGTTCTCCATCCAATTTAGTGATGTAATAAACATCGATGCATCGATGCATCGAGCATCGATGTTTTTTCGGCAATTTTTCTCGATGTTTTTGTTCATATCGATGTTAAGCAAGACATAGATTTTTTGCAAGCCATCGTCTGTTAAAATTCACATACTACTTCTTCATACTATTTCTTCAAAATATTGAAGAAAAAAATAATTTATTTAAAATATTTTTTCACTTTTTTCCGATACTTAATCGATGGTTTTCGGTGCAACTCTGAATTCTTCATCTTCGCGGGAACATTCACGGCCCGGAACAATTGGAGTATGGAAGACGCCATTAAGAGTATACCTAAGAAACATGTCGTGATTTCTGGTATATTCTTCCCGCTTTGCTCCTATTTAATAGAAAACGCATATATTTACGGTATATATATATTTTATGCGTCTTTACCGCCATGCGTACCCTTGGGGAATTTGCTCTATGATAAAGAAAACCTCCAATATCTTGTCTTCTAATTCATTTAAATAAAGTGCCAACAAAATCTGGAAGAATCAGCGGTTTTTTTTTGTCATTAAACAGTCAAAAGAATTGGTAAACTATATATTTTAGTTCCGGCGAAGAAAAACCTTAGCCAGGTTTGTTCACATTTTGCATGAGCCACAGCTGTTGATCAGCTGTTCTCGGATGGAGAAATGGATGGTAGAACGGATGTAGCTCTGTGGGTATCGATGTTTTACATATGTCGAAAATTCCAACTGTTTCACACGGTGGGAAGACAGTATTACCAACATTCAAGATATGAGCATTTTGTATTATTTCTGACTTTCGGTTTTAGTTTAAAAAAATTGGACGACCATACCGGTAAATATAAAGGAAAATGTAAAACTGTAAATATAAAATATTTAAAAAATGATGTAAAAACATAAAAATAATTTCTATATGAAACTATTGCATATTATGTTAGCTATAGATGAATTATAAGTGATCCTATGACAATCTGCAAGGTTATATATAAACTTCCAAGTAAGCTTAGTTTCTTGTTTCTACATAATTTTTTTCCAATTTCGCAATCCTTTAATTTAAATTTGTTAAGACCAAATCTGGTTCTGCGCGAATCGCGAACGGCTTGGGCCATGTCTCGGCTACCTCTTGAGTCGTGGATCCTCTACCTGGCTAATTGACGCACGTAACAGAACAAATTCAAATTTTTTGGACATTGAACTCCCCATAGTGTTCCACAACACTAAACACGGAACAGTTCGCTCACAAAAAAATCCCAGTCGGACTTGGGAACATGCTGTCAGTATGCTTTCTATGCAGAATCGCTCAGGAGGTACCCCCTTACCGCTATATAAAGCTTCTATTCGCTTTTATTAACGCGTGAGCGGGGTAATGATGCTACCGTCTCTGCTCAGCTCAGCATAAAAATCACCCTTTCCGGTAAGAGGGAAATTCATGGTGGCACCGTCGCTTCTTAGTCAGCATGAAATTCACTCTTACAGGTAAGACGGAAACTCATGATGCTACCGTCTCTTCTCGGTCAGCATGAAAATCATGCTCTCCAGGGAGCATGCAAATTAGGATTTTCTTTTTCTTTTTATTATATATTAAAAAGAACTTAAGGAGGATATATATTTTAATAATTTATAAGGAAATTCTTTAGTTTTCCAAAGGCGTCGCTCACCGTTATTATTTAGTCCCGGAAATTTCTCCCCTTAGTTCCAGAAGCTTCTAAATAAAAATAAAATAAAAAAAACCATTAATGAATTAGAATGATCTCGTATATATATATGTCGGATCTTAAATTTTGGTTGGTCAGTGTAAAGGAATTCAATCAAATCCGTCTACGAAGTGACAATTCATTTCTAGTATGCTTTGTTTTGTCTATTCGCCAGATGGTCAGGTTAGTTCGATGCGAACATGACAGAGTTGTTGCGTAAGGTTAGAGGTTAAAGGTTCGAGAAAGAGATGCACACTACGATTGTTGTGCGTTTATGCTTGACTCACTGCGACAGACAGAGATAAAAGTATATTCGTTGCAACATTTTCTGAAAAGCATTTTCGGTATGCTAAGGTGCTGACAGGGAGTCTCAAATTGGCAGTGGCATAATCAAGTTTATTCGCCGCATACAATCTACGCAGAAATGATGGAAAATCCTAACGTAAAACCGACATCAGAAGTGGGATCAGTGCCAACTCCTGCATTTTCTGAAGCTCAGTGGCGTACTATTAAAGCGGTCTGGATCGGAGAATAAACAGCACCGTGATTTGCAGAATGTGATCTGTTACCAGTGCACAGTGGGCGATTGGGCCTCGCTAGCGGCATTTAATTAATAACTTCTAAACTAAAATAGATATCTTCAATCGGATTTTTTTCACTCCTCAGAAAACAATTATATAATTTTTTAAGATAAAAAAAATTTTTTAAGATAAAGAAAAATTTTTTAAGATAAAGAAAAATTTGTTTATTAAAAAAACATTTTTTTTTTAAATTAACATTTTGTTTTTAATTTTATATATTTTTTTTTAACATATTCCAATTACCTAGAAAACATTTTATTTTTAATTTGCACTTTGTGTTTCAGTTTATAATTTTTATTTTTTCAACTTTACCAAGTATATTCCAGATAAGAAATTAGCTAGAATTAGATAAAATATTATTCAGAATCTTCTGAATCAGAGACCGGCAAAACGAGATGATCTATTAAAAGCAAGCTTTTAACATCGTCATCCATAACAATTTTTTTTGCAGGAGAAATTGAATACCCATTTGACAATAAAAATATCAAAGGGTCGGAAAAAACTAATAAAGCATTTAAGCATTAAGGCGCAGCTTGCCGCTACCAACAATGCATCTGTTGGGACATCTTCAGATATGCCTGACAATTTGTTTACTTGCGTTTTTTTTGCAAAAAGCCGAAATATCTTTTTGTGGACGTCCAACATTATAGGATGATGGTTTTTCATGCAAGACAAGCGGCGAATTCCTTGTATTTGTTTTCGAAAAAGCCTTATTTCTGCCACACTCTTTCCACTTTACTATAAGCCTACTAGGAAAATGTTGCAGTTTTTTGCCAATCTCGCACTGCTCCTTCAGAGAATAAGTATGGTTTTTGAGAACAGTATCAAAAACAAAGCTTTCCATGGCTAAAAACTTCTTCGTTGGGATCTCTTCTGCGTGCCATACTAAGAAAATACTCCGTTTTTCTACTGACATTGCAGGCTAGAAAGTGGCATAGTTTAAAGGTTAGCAGGAAGTAGCAGTTCATTTTACACATTTTGGACGCACAATGACTTACACTTTCGGCTATGAAAAGAGTTAGACTGAATCCGATTGAATCTAGTAAGTTCTACTCCACGAACGACAGGTGTACGCTAATTCGGTCTCCTTGTTAATAGACTTAATTACCTCTACGTTTTTTAAGCTACACATTTAAACACTGGTCACAAACACAGATTTTTTATGTAATACATACTTTGAAGTTTATAATATCGAAAACTTTAAATAAAAAACGTGAAAATTGTAAATTTGCCACGAACTTGAATTTATACGCACAGAAACCAAAAAATGTTGTAAAGCTCTTTGCTAAATCCTATGGTGTGTTTCACAGTTCACAGCTGATGATCAGCTGATCGTAGAGCTTTGAAAATATCGTTAAAAATCTAGTTAAAGCATCTATTATCGACTTACAAAAAAATCAACGCTTTTTCAAATTTGAAATTTTAAATTAAATGCCGCTAGCCAGATCAAATCGCATACTGTGCGGTGTGGACAACTTGGGCATCTTGCGAATCGGTGCACAAACAATGCGGCTAAACCTGGAGCAGTTACTGAGAAGAAATGTAACCAATGTTTTGTGGCTGAGCCAAAAGGAGTTTTGACACACCAGGGTGAGATCTTTCCTATTTGTTTTGACTCTGGAGCAGAATGTTCGCTTATGCGAAGTAGTGTTGCCGATAAATTTGATGGAAAACTTTTTAATAATATTGTCATAATACGAGGTATTGGCGACGCTGGCATGTCCAGTAAGCTACAAAAACTATCTAAATGCATTATTAATGAAAATATTGTAGAAATACTGTTTCACGTCATACCAGATAAGCATCTCACATATAATATTGTAATTGGTAGGGAAATCCTTAGTCAAGGAAACGAAATCATCTTGAACCCTGATAAATTTGATTTTTTTAAGTCTAAATCTGTAAACGTCTGTAAAGTATCTGAACCATCTGCCTTGTTACTTAATGTTGATACTGAATTGACTGGTAATGACAAAGAAAATTTAATTAAATTACTTTAAGACTATTCAGCTGCATTTATTGATGGAATCCCTTGCACAAAGGTTAATACGGGTGAAATGTCTTTTGGATTAATTAATCAAAATAAAACGGTGCAGCGGCGTCCATGTCGTTTGAGTCCAGATGAAAAAGAAATTGTACGTGAAAGGATAACAGAATTGTTAAACTGTAACATTATTCGACCTAGTTGTTCTCCCTATGCTAGCCCTATACTCTTGGTTAAAAAGAAGAACGGATCTGATCGACTTTGCGTTGACTATCGTGAACTGAACAGCAATACTGTTTCTGACAGATACCCTTACCACTTATCAACTACCAGATTGCTAGACTTGCGGGTGCAAAATATTTTACTTGTTTGGATATGGCTAGTGGATACCATCAGATACCCATTCATCCCGATTCTGTTGAATATACCGCTTTTCTTACACCTGATGGGCACTATGAGTATCTGACAATGCCATTTGGCCTCAAGAACGCCCCGTCTGTTTTCCAGCGAGCCATTATGAAAGCATTGGGAAATCTTGCATATTCTTATGTAATAGTTTATATGGACGATATCATGGTGGTGTCATCTACCATAGCATTAGGTATGGAAAGATTGAGGATTGTGTTGGATGTGTTGACTGCATCGGGAACCTCTTTTAACATGGATTCTTAAAAACTACTGTACAATACTTGGGGTATGAGGTACGAGCTGGAGAGTTAAGGCCTAATCCGCGAAAAATTCTTGCGTTGAATTCCTTGCCACCACCGCAAACAGTTCGTAGCGTAAGACAGTTTATAGGATTGGCGTCTTATTCTCGAAAATTCGTGCCTCAGTTCTCACAGATAATGAAACTGATATATTCCTTAACTTCGAGTAAAAGTTTGTTTAATTGGAATAACGAGTTGGAAGAAACTCGAAAAAATATTATTGCTATCCTTATAAATAAGCCTGTACTTGTTATTTTTGATCCACAACATCCAATAGAGTTACACACAGATGCAAGCTCTTACGGTTATGAAGCAATGTTAATAAATCGAATCAATGGTAGTCCTCATGTAATAGAGTATTTTAGTAAAACTACTCCTGCAGAGTCTAGATACCATTCATACGAATTAGAAACCTTGGCTGTGGTAGAAGCCGTTAAACAGATCCGTCTTTATTTAGTTGGTCCTACGTTTGTAAAGTATACTGATTGTAATTCTCTTAAATCATCGCGGACAAAAATTGATTTGACACCAAGAGTGCATCGTTGGTGGGCGTATTTGCAGTCTTTTGATTTCAAAATTAAGTATAGAGAAGGAAAGCGCATGGCACATGTGGATTTTTTATCGAGAAATCACATTCAGAAAGCCACAAAAGTTGAAAAGTCTTTAGTCCCTGAAAAGCGTGTAAACTTGGCAGAAATCCTCCTTGCTGCTGAACAACGCCAGGATTCTGAAATTACTGATATCATTAACAAACTTAACTCTAAAGAGTTTACAGATGATGTTGCACAGACTTATGAGTTGAGAAAAGGTGTCTTGTTTCGTAAAGTTCAGAGAAATGGAAGAACCCGATGTTTGCCAGTAGTGCCCCATGCATATTGATGGTCAGTAATAAATCAAGTGCACGAGTCCATCATGCATTTGGGATGGAAAAAGACTCTTGACAAAACTTATCAATTTTATTGGTTTTCTAAGATGAATTAATATATTAGGAAGTTTGTCGATAGCTGCATTACATGTAAAACTGTTAAGGGTTCATCTGGGAAGATACAAGCCGAGTTACATCCAATTCCAAAAATGAATGTGCCATGGCACACGGTCCATATCGACATTACTGAAAAACTTAGTGAGAAGAATGATCTTAAGGAATATGTGATAGTACAAATTGATGCCTTAACAAAATTTGTTTATTTGTTTCATACCTTAAGATTAGATTCTGACAGTTGTATTTAGGCAAAAAAATCATCTATCTGTATCAGTTCTCTCTTCAGTTTTCATTTTTCCCTGAATGTTGAAAGGAATCCTTCATAATTTTCCTTCACAAAAAGGGTAGTAAATCCAACATCGAACTACAGAGGGATTGCAAAGCTTAGTGCGATTCCACTTCCACAAACCCTCTTGAGTTTTGTGCTGTCTTTAGAAACGCGTTCAAAGTCAACACACAAACTGATGTTATTTTTACAGACTTCAGCAAAGCCTTCGATTCTGTGAATCACCTCTTACTTATAAAAAAACGTACACTTTTGGGCTTTCCTGTTTTGTTGATTAATTAGATCGCCACTTATTTATCGAACCAAAATCAGAAAGTAGCTTTCAAGGGTTCATTTTCAAATCGTGTACGGGTAACTTCAGGTGTCTTGCAAGGGAGTCACCTTGGTCCACTTCCGTTTGGCATTTTTATTAACGACTTGCCTAATGTGATTCTTTATTCCCATGTGATGATGTACGTGGATGACGTTAAACTATGATTGCCACTGACGAATTCTAACTCTCATACGCATTTGCAAACTGACTTAAACAATATGTTGGTCCTGGTGCAACAACAATTTGTTATTCCTCAACAACTCCAAATGTAAATTTATGTCTTTTTTTCGAAAAAATTGTTTCATTGCTAATTATTCTATTGGGACAAGTGTTCTTAAACGCATTTACTCAGTTAATGACCTTGGAGAGCTGTGGTTAAGCATAACTTAAACTTTACCGACCATATTGGCATAATTGTTGGTAAAGCCAAAGGGGTTTTTGCCTTCGTTAAGCGCTGGTCGAAGGAGTTTGATTATCCCTATACCACTAAACACCTTTATGTCTCTCTTGTTCGCCCAATTCTGGAATATTGTTCGTGCGTATGGTCACCTCAATATGCGAAATTTCAAGACCTTATTGAATCAGTGTAGAAATTCTTCCTTTTGTTTGCTCTATGGGGACTTAACTGGGAACCACATCGTCATCTCCCTTCCTATAACGACAGGCTGCGTCTTCTGTGCCTGCCCTCGCTGAAGGATCGTCGGACCTGCCACGGAGTGATGTTCCTTCACAAACTCATTAATGGCCACATTTCGGTCCCTTCAAGACCGTCGCGTTATTTTCGACCGATTGCACTAAATGTGTGGAAATCGAATTTTGAGATGCACGACCCTTTCCGCGTTTTATGTACGGCCTGATGTGAGTCGGAGCATATCGTTAAAAAACACTCCTTACCCGGTCAGAGGTAAGGATATGGTCTACAATGGCAGAAATTTGCTTTTGTACATTACAGAAGATTACGCTTTATCTTATAGCTACAGGAGGAAGCCGTGCAAACGGTCAAGTTGAACGTGTGATGAGTACCCTTAAAAATCTACTGTCAGCGGTTGAATCAAGTCACCGATCTTGGAAAGATGCTTAAGGTGAGGTACAACTTGCCTTGAATTGCACAGTTAGTAGTACAACCAAGGCAATACCCCTAGACTTACTTGTCGGCAAGGAGGCTCGTCCTTTGGGTTTGATTCCACCGTATGATACAGAGATGGAGGTACATAAAGTTAATGCTAGAAAAAGGGCAATTGAGAATATGAACAATCAAGCTTGTTACGAAAAAATAAGATTCGATAAAAATAAAGCAGCAGTTGAACGACATAAAGTTGGAGATCTTGTTTTACTGACAAATGAAGAACGGCGTCAAACTAAATTGGATGCGAAGTTTAAAGGATCATTTTTGGTTAGTGAAGTTCTAGAAGGAGATAGATATATCTTGAAGTCATTGCATAATCAGAGTACTTATAAATATTGTCATGAAGATTTGAGAAAGATGCTAGATGGTTATGTTCCGAGTGAATTGGAGTGCCCGCCTGAGACTTGTTGAAATTGTTATAATATATCTTTTTTTTTTTTTTTTTTTTTTTTCAAT